>PITA01011872.1:0-56933 GCA_004023965.1 Spilogale gracilis
TTTTGATTTTATTTATTTGACAGAGAGAAACACAGCCAGAGAGGGAACACAAGCAGGGGGAGTGAGAGAGGGAGAAGCAGGCTTCCCGCTGAGCAGGGAGCCAAGCAGGGAGCCCGATGTGGGAACCAGGATCATGACCTGAGCCGAAGGCAGTTGCTTAACCAGCTGAGCCACCCAGGTGCCCCTGTCCCAGGACTTTTCTAAGCTCCTTACATAAAGCTGATATTGTCCCTATTTTATAAATTAGGAAAGTAAACCAAGATATATTAAGTACTTTATCTGGGCTCACATGCTTAAAAGTATTGAAACTAAAATTTGGGCCTATGTCGTCAGTGTAGACCTAGAGCTTCTACTAGTGCCATGCTATACTCTTTTTAGAAATGAAAGGGATCTAAGCAGTCATCTAACCCATGCTTAGCTGATACAGGAATATCAGACAGGTTTCATTCTAACATCAAGAGTAGAGATTGCCTTTCACAAGATTACCCTTTACATATTTAAAAACTTTTGTAATGTATTGCCTTTGTCTTCCCCATGTGAAATAAATTCATGTTAGTGTCTTTTTCTTTCTTACAAATTCTATTAAAATTATTTGTGTCACCCTTAGATAATAGTGCCTTGAACTGAGAATAAACTTCAGCTAGAGATCTGATTAGTGAAGGTACACTCATTCTGGATACTATATTTACTAGTACAGTTGAAGTTTACATTGATACTTTTGATAGCTATACCATAATATTTTCATGTCACCTTGTAATCAAAAATATTCTTCTTTTCACATACTGACCTTGAACTGTGGCTCTCCACATCTTAGATTTTATATTTAGACCTAAGTTTTGCATTATTGCTGTTCTTTTAAAATTGATCTTGTCCATTATTTCCAGATTGCTTTTGAGTTCAGATTTTGTTACAATCTTTTAGTAATACTTTATTTATAAACTTAACTCTCTTAGCTCTGTCTTTAAACGTTCTTACTCTTGAAAAGAAATGGGAGGAGCTATGTCTTAACATTTCTGTCTATATTTTGGACTGACTTTTTTCTTGAGTGTTATTAAAATTTTATTTAAAGTTTTGATGAGAATATAAATGTTGACTTCTTTTAATGCTGTTGAATTTTCTGACTCAAGAATCTTGTTTGAATCTCTTAAATATTTGATAATACTAAACTTGAGTAAAAACCTAGATAAAAGAAACTTTTTGTGTAAGCACTTGGATTCATAATAATTGAGATGAATGGATGTGAATTAGCTTGGGTTTCTCATTAAATATAATATACTCCAAAACTGAGGTGGTTTAGGATACTAAACATTTTTTTTTTTTTTAAAGATTTTATTTATTTGACAGAAACACAGCCAGAGAGGGAACACAAGCAGGGGGAGTGAGAGAGGGAGAAGCAGGCTTCCCGCCGAGCAGGGAGCCCGATGTGGGACTCGATCCCGGGTCTCCGGGATCTTGACCTGAGCCGAAGGCAGTTGCTTAATCAACTGAGCCACCCAGGCGCCCCACTAAACATTTTTTTTTAATATTTTATTTATTTATTTGACAGAGGGAGAGATCACAAGTAGGCTGAGAGAGCGGAGGAAACAGGCTCCCTGCTGAGCAGAGAGCCCGATGCGGGCCTCGATCCCAGGATTCCGGGATCATGACCCAAGCTGAAGGCAGAGGCTTTAACTCACTGAGCCACCCAGGCGCCCAGGATACTAAACATTTTTTCTAAAACTTTTGATTTTAACATTTTTACTTTTTAAGTTTTTATTTAAATTCCAGTTAGTGAACATACAGTGTAATATTAATTTCAGGTGTACAATTTAGTGATTCAACGCTTACATACAATACTTGGTGCTCATCCCAACCAGTACACTCCTTAATCCCCGTCACCTATTTAACTCATCCTCTCACCCACCTCCCCTCTGGTCACCATCAATTTGCTCTGTATAGTGAAGAGTATGTTTCTTGGTTTGCTTCTCTCTTTCCCCATGCTCATTTGTTTTGTTTCTTAAATTCTACGCATGAGTGAAATTGTATGGTATTTGTCTTTGACTTATTTCACTTAGCCTCATATTCTCTAGCTCCATTCACATTGTTGCAAATGGCAAGATTTTTCTTTTTTTGTGGCTGAGTAATATTCCTGTGGTGTGTGTGTGTGTGTGTGTGTGTGTGTGTGTGTGTGTGTGTGTGTGTACACATGTACAGACCTTAACATCTTTATCTGTTCATCAGTTGATGGATATTTGGGCTGTTTCCATACCTTTGGCTATTGTCAAAAATGCTGCTGTCAACATTGGGGTGCATGTATCTCTTTGAATTAGTATTTTTTAGGTTAATAGTAAGGCAATTACTGTATTATGGAGTAGTTCTATTTTTAAGTTTCTTTAAGGAACTTCTATACCATTTTCCATAGTAGCCACCTATACCAGTTTGCATTTCCACAAACAGTGCAAGAGGGTTCCCCTTTCTCCACATACTTGCCAACTCCTGTTGTTTCTTGTATTTTGGTTTTAGCCATTCTGACTGGCGTAAGGTGAAATCTCATTGTAGTTTTGATTTGCATTTCCTTGATGATAAGTGATGATAATCATCTTTTCATGTGTCTGTTGGCTATATGTATTCTTTGGAGAAATGTCTGCTCTTTTGCCCATTTTTAATTGGGTTGTTTTTTGGGTGTTGGTTTATATAAGTTCTTTATATGTTTTAGATACTAACCCTTTATTAGATATGTCATATGCAGATATCTTCTCCTATTCAGTCGGATGCCTTTTAGTTTTGTTGTTTCCTTCACTGTGCAGAAGCGTTTTATTTTGATGTAGTCCCAGTAGTTTGTTTGCTTCTGTTTCCCTTGCCTCAAGAGACATATCTAGAAAGAAGTTGCTATACCTTATGTCAGAGGTGACTGCTTCTGTTCTCCTCTAAGATTTAAATTGTTTCATATCTCATATTTAGGTCTTTAATATGATGATAGCCTCTAATAGCATTTTAGTTTTTTTTTTCCCCCAAGTAGGCTCAATGCCCAGCTTGAATTCAGGATGCTGAGATGAAGAGTCACATGCTATACCAACTGAGCCAGCCAGATGCCCCACATGTTAGCCTTTTTTAAGTTAGTGCATAAAGGGGCATCTGGTCGATTCATTTGGAAGAACATTTAGCTCTTAATCTCGGGGTTGTGAGTTTAAGCCCACAATTTAATAGAAATTACTAAAAATAAATAAACCTTATGAAACTAGTTCATAAAATTTTGGGAGAATTATAATACTTTTAAGATCATTTCTGTAACTTCTTAGCTTTTCTTTTTTTGTTTCTATTTTTTATAAACTATTTTTTATAATTAATTAATGACATAAACTACCTATGTGGCTGCATATTTTCTTTGTATCTTAAAGATGATGTTCATTGTTTCACTTTCTGTTTTAGCTTGGGGAGCTTTTTGTTTCAAAAAGTAGGTTTGTGTGTCAGAAAAAAGGGAGAACTTCTTTATATTTAATGATCGTGAATAAATCATATGTCAGACATAGTCAACACTGTGCATGCATACTTATGGTAAAATGTGTTATTGCTCTCTGGAGAAGAAAACAGCCAGTCTTCTTTCCTACTAAAATTCTTGAGGTGTTTCATTTGGTGGTGTGCCCATGGAGTCAATGTCTCATTCTAATCCTGCCAAAAGAATCGTTTTTGGCATTTTACAGATCAGTTCTAGTTCTTCATAGGAGCCTTTTTTTTTTTTTTAAATGAAGTAGGAAATTTAAATATGAATTGTGCCAAGAATTTAACACTTTTATTAACTGAAAACCAAGTTTAGTTTTAGTACTCTTCATATGTTTTGTCTGATTTATATTCACTAGTATTACTTCCAGCTAATTGTAAATTTGCCAATGATATTAATCAGTGGCTTTAAATGTTTAGAGAGCTCTGTTTTAGGGTGAAATTGAGGGAGAAAAGAAAAAAATTAAAATATAAACCATTTTTAAGTGGAGACATTAACTTTTTTTTTTTAAGGAATAATGTGCAAACGAATACTTAGAGTAATGGTTCTTAAAGTATGGTCCTCAGATGAGTGACAGTAGCATTATATCAGAACTTGTTAATGCACAGTTTTTGGTTCTGCCTTACTTGCTAAATCAAAACCTGCGGGAATGAACCCAGCAATGTGCATTTTAATTAGTAAGTCCTCTAGATTTTCCAGTATACTAAAAATCGGGAACCATTTCTTTAGGGATTAAGAGCATGGATTTTTAAATCAGACGTGTCTGAATTCAAATTCCAAAATCCACTATTTAATATAACTTTGGACTAGTTATCTAATTTCTCCAAGCCTTAGTTTAGTTTCCTTGGTCGTAAGGTTGGAATATCACCCCTCTCTGATGTAGATCACATAAATGGGATTGCCTGGTGCGGGGACAAAAAAGTGATTATTGTATCCTTATCATTAAACATATACTATAATTTATTGATTCTCAAACATAGTTATTAATGTTTCTGAAATTGTAGGTGTCTTAAAGTTGTAAGATTGGAAGCACTGTGTCAGCTTACTTGGTAAAGTTTTTCTTTTTCTTAATGGCACATAGGTAATGGTGCATTTAGAACTCAGGAGTGTCTGAGTCAGTGATACGTGTGGTATTATGTTCAAGGTGTAGGAGGGGCCTGTCAGGGTTGAGCATATATTTGAGTGTGTATTGACTGAATCAAGTTTTAGCATGGGACAGGTATTGAGTTGGCCCCAGGAAAAGCAGGCATTTTAATCAGAGATTTAAAGTTGAGTTTAGCAAACAGATATGACTGAAAGTGTCTGTCTGCTTGGGAGCATAAAGAAAAATAATCCGAAGTACAGGAATACCTCATTTTATTGCACTTTGCATATACTGCAATTTTACAAGTTGTAGGTTTGTGGCCAGCTGTCTCTAGCAAGTGTATTGGTGCCATTTCTCCAGTAGTATTTGCTCATGTCAGTGGCATATTTTGGTAATTCTCCCAATATTTCCTGCCTTTTCATTATGATTATTTTATAGTGATTTGTGATCAGTCATTACGACCCACTGAAAGCTCAGATGATTGTTAGTATTTTTAGCAATAAAGTATTTTTTAATTAAGGTACATAGATTGGTTTTTAGACATGCTATTGCACATTTGTACACTATAGTGTAGTGTCAACATAACTTTTTGTATGCACTGAGAAACCAAAAAATTCATTTGACTCGCTTTATTGCGGTATTTGCTTTATTACAGTGGTCTGGAACTGAATCTGCAATATCTCTGAGGTATGCCTGTAATATCAAGTAACCTAAACAAAATTCATACTAGTATAGGAAAACTGATTTTGATAAATTTTCTGTATAGGTTTTCATCCTTCCTTAAATCAGTTATCATCCTTTGGCTTGTAACAAAACCCTCATGACACTTTAACAATATGCTTGCTGTTAAATCTTTGCAACCAGGCCTGCTAAATTGAAATATAGAAGGATGAAGTTTGTATTAGTATATATTTTGAAATATACCCAGGCTTTATTCCTGGATATTTAAATATTACATCCAGGCTCTCCACATACATATAGACATTATCTTTGCCAGAATCAAATTAATTATATTATTTTTTTCATTTTAATTTTAAACTTAATTACTTTTCCAAAGCATCTTTTAAGAAAAACATTCTTTAATGAGTTATACTTTCCGTAAATAGCTATTCTTTACTCTCTTCCCTTATTTGTATCTCTTTCTCTCCCTTTTTCTCTGGCTTCTGAAGGAGAAGGTAGATAGCTAAACTTCCATTTTATAATTTATATGGGAAACCTTGCTCTATTATAATCCCCATGAAGTAGTACCAAAGTTATTCTTCCTCTGATTGTATACATCCAGTGATGAACTGTAGGCTGTCTTTGGCTAGCTTTAACTTTAGCAAGTTCTTTTTATTTTGATTGGAATTTATTGCTCTCTGTATCCACTTGAGTGTCTGTTTTTTATTATTGATGCTGTTCTGTGTCTAAGCATTAGATAATCCTTTATCCTACTGCTTATCTTTATTGCTTTTTCCTGAACCATCCTCCCTTCTTGAATTTTTAAATTGAAGAAAAACATTAATCCTATGTAAATAATTTTAAGATTCTTTTACTAAACCAACAACGAAAGCATATAGATAGCATAGAACATCTGGATTTTGTGAATTGTATTTCCTACTTGCTGGATTATGATTTCCAAGTATGCTCTTATCTTAAAACACAAGGTGGTCTATGCTTAACCTAGGATCTTTATTTTTTTTTCTTTCTTCCTTTTCTTTTTTTTTTAGAAACTTGTGGTGGAGAATGTTGATGTGCTAACACAAATGAGGACCAGCTTTGACAAACCAGACCAGATGGCTGCACTCTTTAAAAGATTATCATGTGAGTAACTCATGAAACTTTCTATAAGCTTTAAGAAGACTTTGACACTCAGTGTTTAGTTTTTGCTTAAACATAAATATAAGTACTCCTTAGCTTCTGAAGAGAATAGAAAATAGTTACATTCAAAGGATATGTTAAGTGTATGGCTTATCTATTCCACATTTTTTTTACTATTGTCTTAGTACCAGGTATCAAATATTTAATGAATATTATCAACTAGTTCATAAACTCATTTAATGCAAGTCTGTATTAATTTAGGCTAAAGGAGAATTAACTTTTGAGTCTGTAACTTTGTAAAAATCAACTTTATTGTGGTATACTTTGTGTATGATGAAATCTACACATGTAAGTGAACAGTTTGATGGATTTTGCCAAATGTGTATATCCATGTAACCATTACCACAGTCAAGTCATAGAGGACTTCCATCACCTTGGGAAGTTCCTTCATGTCCCTTTGTAGTCAGTTTCTCAATATTCCCCAAACCCAGATAAAAACTGATGTGATTTCTGTCACTGTAGATTAAATTTTCCTGTTCCAAAACGCCACATTGATGGAATCACAGTATATACTCTTGTGTCTGCCTTTTTTCACTTAGTATGTTTTTGAGATTCACCCAACTATGTTAAGGTGAATCAGTAATCTCTTCATTTTTATTGCTATCTAGTAGTCATTGCATGAAAACTGGAGCCCTACAAACTAAAAAAAAAAGTTTTCTAATGTCTTCTTGTCATTGATTCTTTGTGGGAGGTATATTGTGAAATAACTGAATCTTAAAAAGTTATGAAAGCATAGTTAGCCAGGTAACTATTTTAGGTGCACTTAAATTAATTTTATATTCATTTGCTTGAAATACTTGAAGTATAATTAAAAATTATGCTGAAGTCATACTTCTTATTGATTCATTTAAAAGCCTTTCCAGCATTAAAAAATTAATGAAATACCAAATAAAATATTCTTTGTATTTGAGAAAACCAAAGATTTTTTTCTCCCAAATAAAAAATAATCCTGAAAAAAGTAAAGCCATGTATATATTTTATATAATACTTCCCCCTTGATAATTTTCTTTTAAATGTTATGCAGCTATATCAAATTTTTAAAAGTGTATAATTATTTAGAGAATCACTTTATTAGCCTATCTTTTCCAGCTTCAAAAATATAAACTTATTTAATAAAAATTAGTATAGAATTAAACTACATGATAGGTTGCCTTATAGTACAAATCAGTTGCCAAAACTGGGAAAGAAAAAGGGAGTTGCTTGGAGTGATGAAACTGTTCACCGCAGTGGCAATGGTGATAATACAAACCTACATGTTAAATATTTTCCTAGAGCTATATACCAAAAGGGGGAAAATGGCCATGTTTACTGTGTGATACTTTAAAAAATGAAATTGAAGTGGTAAAAATGAAGATATTGATTTGGTAGTATTCTAGGGAGATAGAGTATGAATAAATATTTAGTAGGAAATTATTTTTTAAATTTCTGATCTCTTTTGTTTATTGTTTTACTATATGCTTACATTTACCAGTCTTGTCTTTTCTTTATTCTTAATTATTTTTTCATGTTTCTCCTGTTTTCTAATACTCAGTTGACCATCCAATCAGCCTAACTACTAAACTTTTTACTAGTAAATATTTTGACTGTATCTGGTTAAAGGCATTTAATCCACTGCATTGTGCAGTGCCTGTTTACTGTTTCTTTAACTCTCCTATTTATGTAATTGAAACAAAATGGAATTTGTTAAAATTCCAAACAATTTGTAAAATTTCAAAACAAAATCCGTAATCCTTAATGGCCCGCCTATATCAAATTTGCCTGTAAATAGAATTTATTAATTTCCTTTCTGTGATTGGGAAAAAAAAGTTTAGCTTGAGAATGGCTTACTTAAGGAAACTAGAGAAAGTTATACTTTCAGTCGAAGTATTTTCAAAATGCTCTTGTCTGAGATCCCCATCTTTGTGCCTCCCCCTATATCTAAGGGTTGATAAACTTTTGTAGCAGTCTGATTTTCATAGTCAACAACTATATTCTTTTAAATACTCTCAAAAAAACATGTAATTTGTTAAAACTAGCCCTAATTGGGGCACCTACATGGTGCAGTCAGTTAAGCCTCTGACTCTTGATTTTGGCTCAGGTCATGATCTCAGAGTCCTGGGATTGAGCTCTGCGTTGGGCTCCATGCTCAGCACGGAGTCTGCTTGAGATTCTCTCGACCTCTGTCTCTCCTGTTCATGCTCCCGCTCTCTCTCCCCCTCTCTCTCCAATAAATAAATAGATCTGTAAAAAAAAAAAGAATAGTTCTGAATTGGGAGGTAATCCGGAATTAATTTTCAGTATTAGGACTTATTAGCTATATGAGCAAATGTAATACTGTATTTCTTCCTGTTTTCTGGCAGTGTGTCCCTTGGGGCTAGGTTCATCGCTTTATTGACTCCCTTAATATAGACCTTAATTTTCTAGTTTTCCTTTAATAATTCTTCCTTTTAAAAATTCATTCCATTAACTTTTGCTCTGAACTTGCCACCATCTACAAATCTGTAAGTTGCCTCCAAAGACCTTTACTTTAGCAACACTTTGAATGTTATTATCACCTAAAATTGTTGCACTGATAAGATCTTGAATTTGAAGCTCTACTCTCAGTTCAGTCATGTCTTCCAGCTTTCCCACTCCTTTACTCCTATTAAATTTTTTATTCAAGCTCATTGAAACATTGATGTCTGTCTAGTTTTATAACTAGCCTCTCCCTGGCTTTACTTCTTTATCCAGTCTGGACTTTAAATTTAGTGATTTTAATTGCATTTTCCCCATACTTCCATACCTTTGACTTTTTGCTGCATTCATCATTCCAAGCAATGTCCCTGATCAAGAAAAATCCTGCTCTTGGAAGCCAGGTACTGCTTGTAAAGTAACATTTGTTAAAGTGTGTTGTTAAGCCTTCCTCTTACTCATTCTACCTTTCTTCATATCGCTGAATTTTTTACTAGCTTGTATTCACTGTTTGTCTTCCCAATTCTCTACTCTCAGTACTCTATAATGTGGCTACTTGCCTGAAACCTTTCTGGACGAGATCATTAGTGACTACCCATTTTCAAAATCTGGTCCTTTTTCCTCTTATTCTACTTAATTTCTCCGTAGTGATTATCTCTTTAACTCTCCTTTTTATTGAAATTTTATTCTTTTCATTTCCCAATACTTTTACCATTTTTAAGACATTATTTTTATAATCCTTTCGAAAAAATGTAACCAGGCTTGTTTATCAGTGTATCTTTAAAATATTCGTCCCCAGCCTTGATTCTCTGTATGGTGCTCTAGGCATTTAATACCAACTGCTAATTCCATCAAGGTGTAGTCTGTGGACCAGAAGCAACAAACAAAAACACCACATAGGAGTTTGTTAAGAATGTAAATTATTAGGGTTCCACTCCAGACTTATTAAATCAGTTTGTTGGGGCCTAACGGATGATTCTAATTTGCACTGAAGTTTGAGAAACATTGTTAGATATCTACAGCTGTTTGACCCACAGATACTTTGCAGCATCTCTGGGATAGGAAGGATATTCTCCCAGGAGATATAATGGGTGGGGAGAAAAAGCCAGATATTCTTCTGTTATTGACCATTGTATTACCTCCCATGTCATTCACCCAGTGATTCTCAAAGGGAAACTTGGTTATGCTAGTTGACTTTTCCTGTCATCACATTTTCCTATCTAGTAGCTATGTCTTCCAGATCAGAATTTGCAAATTGGTGGGTCATGTTTGGCCCAGAAACGTTTCATTTTTTTGGCTCTATGCTCCATTAAATTAAAAAAAAAAAACAAACACATTTCTTTGGCCATTCTTTTTAAAATGGAGGATTTAGCATAAATATCCAAACTTTTGGCTTTCCCTCCCCCCAAATCCTGGGCAAGTATTTCGCCACATGGCAGTGATTGGCTCCAGGTAAGTAGCAGTTGCCTCCTTCAGAAATGTTTTTCTCCAGTTTTTCCCCCTCACCATTCTTTCACTTTTATAACATATTTGTGTCTTACCTCATTTTGTTAACACGACTGTTTTAAATCTCATCACATTTTGCTTTATATTATGGCTGTTGGTATGTTTTAATAAAAGATATGGTCAGGGTTTAAGCAAACCACACAGGAGGTAGAACGTCCAAACGATTCTGTCCATTGCTACTCCTCAAATGTAACTATGGTTAATGGTTTTCTCTATATCTTTCTTAAGATTTGTTATGTATATACAAATATATTTATGTATATACTGTTGACTCTTGAATAACATGGGGTTTAGGGGTGCTGACTCCCTTTGCAGCCAGAAGTCTGCATGTAATTTTTCACTCCTCCGAAACTCAACTGCTAGGAGCCTACTGTTTATTGGAAGCCTTGCTGATAAAATAGTTAACATATTTTTGTATATTATATGTATTATATACTGTATTCTTACAATAAAGTAAGCAAGAGAAAAAATGTTATTAAGAAAATTATAAGGAAGAGGAAATATATTTACTGTATTTACCAAAACAATCCTTGTGTAAGGGGACCTGCACAATTCAAATCCTTGTTGCTGATGGGTCAGTTGTATATCTTTTTGTCTCATATAAACAGGGGCATATTTTCTTAGTTTTCTTGATAGTCCATTTAGACTGTTAGTTATAGTCTAGATTATTCTGTTTATATTATGTTTTTATTGTACAGTATTATATCTTGTTTATTTGGAATAATTCAATAAATGTTTGTTGGCTTTTTAAAATATGAAGGTAGTGATCCTTCCAATTCTAATCTCCCTTGATTTGGTTAACTAAGTTTTAATATTGAATATATAGTAATAATTTTCAGAATAATGCTTTCTAACCAAAATGTTAAATGATCAAATCCATTTGTAGTCTTCAGCAGCCTGGCCTGGCTAAAACTGCTTATGATCTTAATAGTCATTTTTTTTGTTTCTTGACTCTCCAGACCTCAACAGTTTAAGAGTTTAGCATCTCTAAGTTCTGGGACCATTTGAGGATTTAACTCCTGTCCAGTCTGACAACTCCTCTTTCTCCCTTAGTCTCTCTGTCTTTCTTCCTACTTCTGCCATTTCTGAGAGGATTATACAGGTGGCTACTTATGTGATTGTTTCAAGATTCTGGTGAACCATCTAAACCATTTTAAAGAATAGTGTGTACTCCCTATGAAGTAAACTGTAATTTCCTTACTTTTAATATCAGCTTTCAGTATTTTTGCCTCTTTAATCATTTGTTGTAATCAACTTGCTATTGTATCTTTTATCGTGGGAATTTTTTAATAAGAGTTTTCTTCAAAGAAAGAACTGAATTCACATTCTTCTCTCTTTTCTTCTATAATTTAGCTGTTGACAGTGTCTTGAAGAGGATGACAATAATTGGTGTAATTTTATCCTTCCGATCATTGGCACAAGAAGCACTTAGAGATGTAAGAAACCATTTTAAATACATATCCTATAGTTAAATAATCCCTTTTAATTTCCCAGAAATTAAAAGTTACTTAAAATTCCAGTTTTCATAGTTATATAAAATTAAATATATAAAAATTAGAGTTATTTAAACTTAAATTTTTTATCTTGGCATTGAAATTGGGGTAGGGATTTAGTTTGCCTGGATATTGTACTACTTTTTCAACTTACTCTTCATTGAAGTGTTTTCCATTTTGGCTATATTGAGTTTGGCATCTAAGTACTATTCTTAGTACTTTAGAAAATCATGTGAAAATAGAAAAGGTAAAGTAATTTTTATGAAAACTAGAAATAATTGGTAATATTTAAATTTGGGGCTCACCATTTTTTTTAAGATTATTTATTTTTTGATAGAAATAGACATGAACACAATTAGGCAGAGTGGCAGGCAGAGGGAGAGGAAGAAGCAGGCTTTCCACTGAGCAGGGAGCCTGCTGTGGGGCTTGATCCCAGGACCCCAGGATCATGACCCAAGCCAAAGGCAGCCACTTAACCAGCTGAGCCACCAGGTGACCCTGGGGTTGACCATTTAAAAATAACTGCATTTTTTTTTGTTGCCCTGCCTAGGTCTTATCTTACCACATTCCTTTTCTTGTAAGTTCAATTGAAGATTTCAAGGATCATATTCCAAGGGAAACTGATATGAAGGTAATAAAACTTCTGTTTGGATTTTACAGTTTCTAAAATGAAGTATTTGAGTGACATGAAATAAAATTTAATAAATTCTAAACTACTGTAAAGTTTCTATTTTAGAGTGATCAGTTAGCATGCTTGCCTTTGAAAATACATCTTTGAGAGCTCAGCACCAAAATGCCCAAAATAGGCATTTTGAAAGTTCATCTTCCTTGATCACCTATAGCAATGTAAAATGGGTTGGTATCGGTCTTTTCTTATGCTGATATCTGTTCATATGTAAGCAGGATTAGAAAGACATAACAGAATTAGAAAGACAAGCCAGTGAAATAAGAGTTGTTTAGTAAAATTCATTCAGTTTTTTCAAACTGATGTTTAAAGTTTTGTAAAAGGATGTCAATTATAGGGTATAATTTAAAAAACTTTTAATAGGCTGTTTTTAGAAATGTAAGATAGACTATTAGTTGGCCATATGTGGGTTTACAATTTTTGTTTATTTTGAAAATATTTTGATCATGAAATCCAACTCACTTATCTAACCCCAGCAATAAGGAGTGATTACTCATTCAGTAAGTGACCTCATATGTAGTTTTCCAAGCTTTCCAAGCTTTCCAAAGTTTTCCAAGCTTTCATGTATCTTGGAAAGATTATTTTCTATTTCACATGTTTTGAAATGCACTGTCAGAAAAAAGTTATGTCTAAACTCTTTTGTATGACACTCAAGTTTTTTCTCAGATTGATGCTACTCACTTTCTGAGGCAAGTTCCATCCCTCTCCTGCTTTTTCCTTTCTTATTCTACCCTTCTCGTTGTATGTATACCATGAGGTAACTGGTTCTTCCTATGTGCATTCTCACATCTGTTTGTTTCATCCTACATTTTATTCTACCTGAAAACCCTGCCCTTTTCTATTTTCTGCCTTTTGAAGTCATGCTTATCTTCTAAGGTCTGATTCAGGTGCTGTATTCTAAGAAACATTTCTTAATACACAGGCAATAAAGGATTTCTTTTTTCTTATTATTATCAAAAAACTTTTTGTTTATCCGTTGTGGAGTTAAATATGTTCTGTCTTGTATTATAATTTTGTTTTTTCTCTTAAATTTTTACTAGAGTGTAAACATTTTGAAGACCTTGTTTTATTTTTGTGTCTTCTACAGTGCTTTGCATAGATAGTGTAAACGTTTGAGATTAATCCCTGTCCTTTGATTTTATGATTAAAAACCATGTGTGATTAGTGCAAAATTGTTAAATGGAAACACTGTAGAAAAAAGTTAAAACATTTAAAGAAGAATCATTCCTTGAAAATGCAATGGTATATGGATTATGAGAATATTCTGAGCAACCATCCAGTTCTCTCAGCACCCAACATAATTATGTTTAGTTTTTAGCAAACCTTCAACAACTTAATATTTCTTAAAAAACTCAAACATATATTTTAAAAATTATTTTTAGTTGAAGTATAGTTGTCATACAATATTATACTAGTTTCAGGTGTACAACATAGTGATTCAACATTTATATGCTTTATAAAATGCTCACTGTAAGTGTAGCTACTCTTTGTCATCATACAAAGTTATTACGGTGTTGTACTACATATGATGACATACTACCTAAAACGTTGTTGACTATATTCCCTATGTTGTACTTTTCATTCATGTGATTTATTTTACATCTGAAAGTTTTTACTTCTTAATTCCCTTCACCTGTTTGTCCAGTCCTCTCCCCTCTGGCAACCACCATTTCTCCAAATATATATATTTTTAATAGCTTTATTGATATGATACAGTTGTCTTAAAATTTACTCATTTAAAGTGTATGGTTCAACGGATCTAAGTATAGTCAAGTTTCTCGATATCCTGTCAATATTTGTTGTTGTCTTCTTGATTATAGCCATGCTAATATGTATGGAATGGTATCTCATTGTTTTGTTATACATTTTCCTGAATGATGAATGTTGAATACCTTTTCATGTGCTTATTGACTATTTGTGTATCTTCTTTGGAAAAATACCTCTTCATATCCTTTGCTCATTTGGATTGTGTGCCTTTTTAATTTTGAATTGTAAGAGTTCATTATATATTCTGGATACAAATCCATTAACAGATACATAATTTGCATAATTTTTGTAATAATGTCCTCTGTGGCACAAAAATTTTTAGTTTTGATGAAGTCCAGTTTGTCTATTTTTTCTTTGGTTGCCTCTCCTTTTGGTGCCCTAAGAAACCATTGCCTTACCCAAGCCATAAAGATTTATACCTACATTTTTTTCTAAGAATTTTATAATTTTATCTCTTATGTTTAGGTTTATGATCCATTTTGAGTTAACTTTTGGTAGTGGAGTAATGGATCACACACAGAATAAGTTCTTCCTTTTTTTTTTTTAAAACATTGATTTATTTGAGAGAGTATGTGAATGAGCAAGGAGAGGGGCAAAGGGAAAGGGCGAGACTCTCAAGCAGACTTGCTGCTGTCTATGGGGCTTGATCTCATGACCCTGAGATCACAACCTGAGCCAAAATCGAGAGTTGGATGATTAACCCACCGAGCCACCCAGGCGCCCTCCCTAAATGTTTTTCTAGAACTTAATCCATGGCAATTTCCATTTATTTTAAGATATACAGTTTTACTTCATATTATATACTAAGTTTTTTATTCGTAGTATATCACAGGTAACCAAGTATGTAAGTGGTTTTTAACTGAGATAGTGAGCAGTCAGAATATCATAAATACTTGAAATCGATATATACCAAAAAGAATTATTTCAGTTATTAGAAATTCCTTTATCGGGCTTTAAATTTGTACTCCTTAAAAATGTATTATGGGCCACCTGGATGGCCCAGTCGCTAGGGAGTGTGACTCTTGATCTCTGGATTGGGAATTCAGGGTCTATGTTGGGCATAAAAAAATCTATTATGATAAGATTAATTTACCATATTTCTAGCTATGATATGAGTCATTGAACCACCACAATTTTTTATTAAATAAGTATGAATATACATATAAGTTCAGGGATTTTAATTCACTTTGTTCATTTGTTTATCTCTCTTGGCTTAATATTTTACATTCATGCTTCCAAGAAAAGTAACGTTAGCATGATTTTATTGGCATTTGCCGCAGAAAATATACAGATTTTCTTTGGCCTAACAATAGGAAGTTCTAGTAAGCAGCACATCATGAAAAACTCAGTTTTTCATTGTAGGCTAGTTGTGCTGTAGTTCCTGTTCAGCCAAGTTTTGAAATTCTCTAGTGTTCTTATACACAGATTCTAATTTAAACCATGTCTTTTCTTACTAAAGTGAGATTTCTTAGAAATTTGCTAAAATATTTCTTACTCTGTAATTCTTATATATTCTGTCAGGTTGCAATGAATGTGTATGAATTATCTTCAGCTGCTGGATTGCCTTGTGAGATTGATCCTGCCTTGGTGGTTGCTCTCTCCTCACAAAAATCAGGTAAAATGCATTAGTAAATATGTATTAGTCTTATTTAAAATTACCAGGAAACACAGATATAGGTGTGGTACTTACTTATTCAAATGCCTGCTTAATGTCAAACTTGCTTTTGAGGGGGAGGGGTAGTGGAGTGGGTAGTTGGAATATAGCAATGCAGAAAAGACAAAAATTCCTGTCATCTGGAGCTTATGTTATAGTGTAGTCATCATACAGACAATATTTAAACCATAGGACTAGATGGAATTTCTAAGGTTAGTTAAAAACATAGATGCAGAAGAAAGACGTTGAGGGTCTGAGCCTTAGGACACTTTCAAATTTAAGAACTCAGGGAGAAGAGAAGGAACTACCAAAAACAACAACAACAACAAAAACACCTGAGAAAGAAAGAGGAATGAGAGAAAAGAAAAACTCGAAAGAGACACTTCCAGCAAAGTGGAGAGGGAAAGATCAACTATATAGAACTAACGGGTAATGCTGCCAAGAAGAGTGGCAGTGGAATTTTTGGAGCAAAAGTCTGAGTAAAGAGGGCTTTAGCATGTTTGGCTGAGGTCATCAGTTCTTTTTTAATTTAACATTGCTTTTTGTTTCGTCATTCATGCAATATGTTAATTATAGTCACATGGGTAATTGCCACCATTACTCATTTGGCTACAACTGTATTTTTCATTGCCAAATTTTTAAAACATATTCTGGCTCTTGTGTTCAATTCTTACATACATGTAGTGGGTAATTAGTAGAATAACTGGAATTTCCCAAGTACCAGATCCAAGTGCCTAGGTAACCCTACAATTTTACTGTATTTTATTCATTTTATTTATTTGTTTGTTTGTTTGTTTATTTATTAAACATTTTATTTATTTATTTAACAGGGAGAAACACAGCTAGAGAGGGAACCACAAGCAAGGGGAGTGAGAGAGGGAGAAGCAGGTTTCCCGTCAAGTAGGAAGCCAGATGTGGGGCTTGATCCCAGGACTCATGATCATGACCTGAGCTGAAGGCAGACACTTAATGACTAAGCCACCCCGGCACCCCACCCTACAATTTTAGTACACATTATAATAAATATTTTAGAAAGGATAATGTCTTAAAAGACTTAGGGTAGTGCTAATTGTCTTCTAAAATAGATAGGTTGGAAATCTAGTCCACTTTCCACATTTATAGCCTTTATTATTTTATTACATTATTTTATCTTTTAAATACTAATAGTAAACCTCAAATCACATTTATATGTTTTAGAAAAAAATAAGGCTTTTTTGATGATTTTACAGAGTAATATATGAGATAATAAATTTTCTTAACTGTAGAACACAGAATATTCTCTAAAATACTAATTTATCAGTTTGCAGTTAGGAAATTTTAGGATTCTACTTATCCTAATCACATTTTTTTTACCTTACAATCTTACAGTTAAAAAAATTTTTTTACTACACTGTTTTTTTAGAGATCCTTGAAATATGTTGGGGTAGTTGACAATAGCCAATAATAATGTATTTTACTTTTGTATCACTTATAACAGTGTTGCAGTTAGTTCTGTAGAAGCTCAGAAATAAACTTTATACAAAATTTGAAATTTGCATTTTCTGGTTTAGATTGATAACTCTTAACTAATCTTAAAGAAAAACCTTGGCTTTATTTTTTATTTTTTCCCTTAGAAAACATAAGTCCAGAAGAAGAATATAAAATTGCCTGCCTCCTTATGGTCTTTGTGGCAGTTTCTCTGCCAACATTGGCTAGTAATGTGATGTCTCAGTATAGCCCTGCTATAGAAGGTAATGGTTTAAAATTGTTTTGGCAGTGAAAAAGTCATGAGTTTTGATATAATAGATAGTCTTCAAGTAATTAATGTTCATTTATAATAGAACATGGATTAACTTACTAGCCACTTACTAGCATTATAACCTTGAATAGTAGGTTTTTCTTTTTCAAAGCCCCAGTCTCCTGATACATAAAACGTGTGATGTGTGAGCTTTTGGGTGGCTGAGTGTGTGTGGCAGGGGATGATGAAGGAGTATCCAACTCTTAAGAATATTTTAAAGATCGAATGACAAAATATAAAGCAGCTAAGAACATCTTTTTTAAGATTCAGAGACAATATAAAATTGATATATGATTTCTGTTGGGGATTTTTTGAAAATTTGCCTGTTAAATACAGACATCATCATTTGTTGCTTTTTTGCTATAGTATTTTTAAAAGCACTAGTCCTCATAAAAATGAAAGGAGAGCGAGGCAGGCAATCTCCCAACTCTTAATAATGTCACTATTTATGTAGATTGTGAAGTGATTAAAGACTTGCTGTTTATGTATTATTTGAAATTTGGGGGTCATGCAGAAACCACAAACCCTATTTGCACTTTCTCAGGGCACTGCAACAACATACATTGCTTGGCCAAGGCCATCAACCAGATCGCTGCAGCTTTGTTTACAATTCACAAAGGAAGCATTGAAGACCGTCTTAAGGAATTTCTGGCGGTAGGTATTAATCAAATAGCAGAACTCATAATGTTTTATAAGGAAAATTAAAATGATAACTATCAGATGTAACAGAATAAATTCTCCTTTTTTTTCCCCTGGAAGGAGGACCAGGTGAAGAGGGCAGGCATTAAAATCAAGGAGCCGGTTAGCATTTTTTCCCTTAGAAATCTGTCATTTCTAGAGATCTGCAGTCCGACCATTTTTTCTAAGCTGATCTTTGGACTGCCTTGAATTTTGCCCATTATCTTATATATATAGGCACTGAATGATTGAAATGTATTATAAGTTGAAGCATCCTGAAAATAAGTAACTCATGAACATTTCATTAAATCTTTCTTAAAATGTTTATATACTTTTAAGCTTGCATCTTCCAGTCTACTGAAAATTGGCCAGGAGACAGATAAAACAACAACAAGAAATAGAGAATCTGTTTATTTACTGCTAGATATGGTAAGTCTCATTTTTTATTAACAAGAAGAAAGTTCCAGACATTCCTGATAGTCTTTTCTTGGCATTTAGTGTTTAAATAACATTATGAGCTGAAGTATTTTTTTGATCCCTTCTGTTCAGTTCACACAAGCCACACTGTTTATAAATATCGCTTGAAAGACTAACATTGACTTGTATTTTACCATATGGTAATCATACCACAAAACAACAGAGTAAAAGATAAGTATTACATATTGGGTATTCTTTTATGAACAGTTTTTCAACCAGCTGGGTATCACTAGGGTGTCATTTTCAGCTGCTCCAGTTTTCTGAATTTTTTTCATTTTGACTCTCTTCCACCCATCTAATATAATTTGCTATGATTCTCTGAGCCTGGTCAGCTCTTTCTCTTCCACTATCTGAACCAGCTATGCTTGTTTCTACACTGTGGCTCTTCCCTCACTTAGAGTAATTTCCTTTTCCTACAGAGATCTGTATCTGTCCTATAATTCAGCATACCCCATAGCTAATATCTTTATCTAGATAGTCTTTCCTGATTACTCAGGTCCACATTAATCTTTCATCCTTTTTGAAGTACTCTAGCTTTCTGCTTAATTACAGTTGGTCTTATGTTTGATTTGGCTTTTTGGCTTAGTCTTGGGAACCCAGTTAAACTTGATGCTATGGAGCATATTTTAACTATGTTTATATTCTCTTACGTGTCTAGGATATAGTTGAGGTCAAATGAAAGTGCTCAATCTTGAAAATTGGTGATTTTAAAGATTTTGATAGCAAACTACTGGCACATTTATATTTCAGGTTTTAAAGTAAAAGGAAAATAATTTTCTAACTACTTCTAATAAGAACACTATAGAAATTATGATTTACTGACTGTGAGTAAATGTTCCCATTATAAATAGCTTCTGTTCTGTGATTCATTTTTGCTACTTTTCAGATTGTGCAGGAATCCCCATTCCTGACAATGGATCTTTTGGAATCTTGTTTTCCTTATGTCTTGCTGAGAAATGCATACCATGCTGTCTACAAGCAAAGTGTTACATCTTCTGCATAAAATCATAAAATATCTACTTATTGAAGACAAGCACGCATTTTTGTTGCTCTAGTTTTACCTGTAAACTGTGGAACTATTTTACCTTAAGGCCTGAAAAACAGTTTTGTGGATTATAAATTTCTTTCATACGGTTGTATTTTCTGATCATTTGGTTTCATTTAATATGGTTGTACTACAGTATACTTGGTTGATTTAGGTTTCACATTCACTGAATTCACTAAAATTATTCTATAATTTTAGAATATCATTGTTTGAAAAACATTATCTCTATGTTTTTGATATTTGAAAATGAAAAAAAACCTTTGCTTGTTTATTTCTGAAAAAGAATTGTATTTAGTGATTATTTTAGATAGTGATATTATAGCATTCATCTGTGTGTAAATTATTTCATATAGGGAAGAGTTCTGATCTGTACCAATGGTTCTTATTGAAAACAAAACTGGATGTGCATTTCTGTGATGTTATGAATACATTTCTACTTTATTTTGAAGCATTTGCCAAACTAAATACTGTAACACTGTATAACATTAAAAATGTTAAAGGACTGCTTAGCATTAGAAGCAGACTATGTCCGGAAATTCTAAAACAGCAGCATATGTTGTTGCTTGTATAAAGCCTGGTGATAATTTTTAGAGTAACTTCCATGGTGCCCTACCGGCATTAGCACTCCCATTGTACCCTGCTGTATAATAAACAATCTTAGACATTTATCAACTGTTGATACAAATGTTAGTCCCTAACCACTTTTTATATGTTTTAAATTTTTGAAATTCAAGTGTACCTGCCATAACATAAAATAAACACTAGACTGTACCACATTTTGAATTATTTCTTTAATTTTGGATCTCCAGAAATTTATTCAATAATATGAATATTTTAGTTTTACTTTAGCTTATTAAAATAAGCTTTAGTTTAGGAAGGTTTAAGTGTAGCATTTGATAATGGGTCAGCTGTCACAAAATTTGATTACATATTTTGAAAAACATTCCACTGGAAAAAAATTTTTAATAAATATAATTGGAAAATAAAATTACATAGCATTTTTTAAAGAATTAAGAACTCGGGGCGCCTGGGTGGCTCAGTTAGTTGAGCGACTGCCTTCAGCTCAGGTCATGATCCTGGAGACCCGGGATCGAGTCCCACATCGGGCTCCCTGCTTGGCGGGAGGCCTGCTTCTCCCTCTCTCACTCCCCCTGCTGTGTTCCCTCTCTGGCTATGTTTCTCTCTGTCAAATAAGTAAATAAAATCTTAAAAAAAAAAAAAAAGAAAAGAAAGAATTAAGAACTAAAAGGAAACTCATGTGCCATCAGCTTGCAATTGTATATGTGACCAAATGGGCAGAGTTATTTGAAAGAATGGGAATAAAATGAATGATTATGAAACTATAAAATATTACTGAGAACTACATCAATAATGAATGGAAAAGACCTAGTGCTTAGTGGTTGGCACGGAGGGCAGAGCAGCTCATTTTGTTTAAAAACTAACCAGATGTTCTTTGATTGACATTATAAAGACTACTTCTCAGCAGCTTTGTGTCTGGATATCAAATAGAGCTTTTGCTCGCAGCTTCTTAAGTATACCTTAGTGAAATGTTAAGAGAAAAGGAAGCTACTATGAACTCAATTATATAATATTCTTCTTTGTTCAGATACAAAGAGGTAGAATGAAATTGAGGTGCTACAAGATTATTGTATTCAATTTTGCATATGATTTTTCTCAGTCTATACTTAAAGCAGGGAATAGTTATCACTATCTTTTGGAAATTTTCAGTTCAGTGAGGATTTTGGAAAAGGGAAGGAATTTTCTGGGGTGCCTGGGTGGCTCAATTGGTTAGGTGTCTGACACTTGATTGGGCTCAGGTGTTGATCTCCAGGTCCTGGGATTGAGCCCCAAATCAGGCTTCACACTCAGCAGGGAGTCTGCTTGATATTCTCTCCCTTTCCCTCTGCCCCTCCCCTTGTTCACATGTGCTCTCTCTCTCCATAAATAAATCTTTTAAAAAGAAGGAAAGGAATTTTTTAATGCAGTGATTTTATAGTCTTGAAATAGCCTGATGATTCAGTGAACAGTTGAAATTAAGATTAAATGTCTCTTTTGAAATATTAGTATCCTAGAGTGATAGTAACTTGTTGGTAATGCTATCCTGAGAGGTAAAGTAGGCATTTGAATATATGCACTTAGATTGGTAATGTGGAAGAGCATAAGGATGTTCACATGCCATTATTTAACCCTGTTTAGGCCAAGAAAAGATGACTTCTTCATATTCATGTGATGTTTCTTGCCTCAGTCTTTTTCATATACCCAAACTAATTGACTGCCTGCTATAATGTCTGATTATTCTTTACAATCTTTCTATCAAAAAAAGAAGAAGAAAAAAAGACAAAGGTAACTTGGAGAATTAAAAGTAAATTGACCGTACTATTCCTAACATTTTGTTTTTCTTAAGCTTTTTTTTTGTCTTAATGTTTCTTATAAATTTAAACTACAGCTTACTATTTTTATTGTTTTCTGTATAAGCATGACATGTCATGGATGCTGGCCCTATGCTCTGCTCTTTCACTCAGCAATAGAAGGAGGTCTTTGATTTTTTTTTTCAGTGCCTCATATATGCCATGACTAATTTAGTAATTTCATTTGGTGAACATTTAGGCAATTTCTCGTTTTTAATTTTAAATATCTTGTAACTATATCTTGGTGAATTTGGCCTATTATCTCCTTAGGATAATTTCTCACAAGTAAGATTGCTTGGTAGAAGGATGTACACATTTTAAACTGATACATAATACTAGATTCCTTCCAGTAAGATTATATAGTTTTACTCCTCAATTGTGTGACTATAATTTCCTCTATTACTGCCAATCCATATCTTTGCCTCTTCAAAAGGAGAGACAAACATTTTGTTTTAATTTGCATTGTTTATTAGGGAGGTGAATATCTTTTTTGTGTTAAGTGGTTATTTTTATTTCTTTAATGAATTACTCATTCTTTTTGTTACTTTCAAGTGGTGTTGAAAAGTTTTTAGGATACTAATTGAACACCTATTGGCATATGTAAAAAATTTTTAGTACATATAGTTAGGGTTGAAAATAGCTCCTGTACAATCTCGAGTGTAGTAATACGGCTATTAAAATCTACTAATAGTGCATAGTTACTAACATTAGGATGCAGCTACTTTGATAACTGAATTTTAATTGAGTTTTAGAAGTATAGGACATTTATTTGCAAGTTTATGTTAAGAATAGCATTCATAAAAAAGGATATATATATCTGTTAAATAATGGAAAGATGTCCAATTTAAATATATGAACTTAAGAATCAATTGAAATTATTGTAAGATTGTAATTCCCTTATTCTATTGAATAGGTATAAAATAAATTATATATTAAGCTAATTCAGAGAGATGTTGTTTGCGTGTTAGATACTATATGTAGGAGGCTGTAAATATAGCAGTCTTTGTTCTCAGTAAATCATTTTTCAAAAAAAAATGTTCTCAATAAAAACATTTGCCAATCAGAAGGCAAAAAGTTGTAAGACTTCCCTTGCCTTTCATACTAATAGACTGGTGTACATCATTTTTTAAAGAGAAAAAGACCAAAAAGAACTTAAGTACTTTCTAAATTAGTATAATTAATATTAACCTTCTGTCTTTTCTTTGCATCCTCTAAAGCTCATTTGTAAAGCTCTATTTTAATGTGCTTGTTAAAATTGCTTCTATCATTCACGTCACCCCACCCTTTATTTTATGAAAAGTTTTCTCATTTTACAAAATGATTGTGAACCAAGGTAAAGTGTCTTTTTTGTTTTTAAAGATTTTTTTTTTTTTTTTTTTAGAGCTAGAGAGCAGGGGGAGGAGCAGGCTCCATGCTGAGTGTGGAGCCTGATGTGGGGCTCCATCTTAAGACCCTGAGATCAAGACTTGAGCTGAAATCAAGAGTCGGGCGTTTAACTGACTGAGCCACCCAAGCGCCCCTAAAGTGGCCTTTTGTTACTAAAAAGACAAAGGAAATAGGATCTATATCATACATTATTTAAATGTAATTTAGGTAATTCTTTGTGAAAAAAAGGCTGCCCTACCTGCCATTAAGTCATCTTTATTGACTATAATCCTTACTTTTATAGATTGTGCTAATAGAGGAAGTCTGGTCACAGACTGTTTTCTAATTCACACATTTTGAGAGCATATGTCTGCATGATTGGGATAAAAAAGACATGTAAGATCTTGCACCTGCCTTCTGGGAGCTTTGAGTGAACTTTGCTGTTAAGTGATATTTTAATCAGCTAATCATTCTGCTAGTGTTGCCAATTTCTTAACCCAGAAAGGGTGGAAAAAATTCCAAAGTTCAGTGGAATAGGACTAGGGCTCTGGTAGTTTATTCTGAAATAAAGGCTTCTGGGAACGTCAGCACAAAGTAAACTTTTTAGAATCTAGAAGTAAGGAAGAGTCATTTGAGCCCAAGTTAGGACAGCTGCTGGAGAAACAGTCTTCAAAGTCAAGAAAGTGCTCTAGAAAATGAATAGTTTTTACAGGGTTATATACTTTTTATATCTTATAAAAGCTCAAAAGAGTATAGATTAACAGATAGGCAGGGATCACAAGGTTTATCTTAAAGGAATGCAGGGAGTAGGTGCACTGATTGATATCTCAAGGGTGGTTTTCCTTTAGGTTACTCGTTCACAAAGTAGATGTATCACGCATGTGTGGTGGGCTGTAAATCAAACTTTTGGTTTGAACAAAGGTTATATATAATCATGTTGACTTAGGAATCTAAAAATGGCTTCTCTTGTCTATCAGGCCTTTTGAGAGTTTTTCACTCATCACATGCAGGAGAAGGCTGAGTCCAAAAAAAATTCAAGCTTAGCTCTATGGGTTATTCTTGCTGTTGTGATAGTAATGAGAATCTGACATGGTTGAGCAAATATTGGCTGGATGATAAATTTGACTTAAGCTAGCAATAAATACCCTTACCTATCTTTGTATTTCCCCAGTAAGTAGAAACAGTACCTCAGATTTGAAATGGGACTTCTTTCTTTTTTCCAAGTTACCTTGTAATTTTCCCTTCTCTTCAAGGTAATCCTGAATTTGGCTCAAATACTTACCATGTCTTCCCATTTTAGATCCTCCTGTTAGTCATTGGCACTCCTAATAATTTTCTACCACTTTTCCATTCATTCATTCAGCAAGTACTTCTAGATGCCTGGATATAATGGTGAGCAAAATAGAGAAGGTTCCCTTCTACAGTTAAGATTGCACATTAATGATGGTAGGCAATAAAGGAACAAACTTCTGATAGAGGGAAATATATGGGATAATAGGCTGGAAAGTCAGGGAGAGAGTTGTTTGAGGCATCAGGGAAGGCTGTATGAGAAACACAGGGGCTGGTAGAGAAAAGATGAGAAGGGCCTGAAATGGGCAGAGAGAAGAGTGAAGGTGAAAGCCCAGAAGGCAAAAACAAACTTGGCATGTATGAGAAGAAGAAAGTAATACCATTAGCGTTTCTGTTAGTAGGAGCCTCATTGGGCTGGCTAGCTCTCTTACTTTTCTGGTCTGCCTGTCTTTCTTCTTTGTTCTTTGCTTATATAGTCAAGGTTCAGAAATCAATATAAGGTAGATTGGCCATAGAGAAAGAAAAACAATTCACTAATAGGCTAGGGCGTTGTTCTGAGAATGATAAAGTCTATTATATATCTACCACCAGGCCTTCTAAACCAAGCTTAAGTTTTTTTCAGGTAGTGAAGCAACCTACCAATTACACATAATCATGCCAACCCTTCTATTACAATGACTTGCCTTTGGAAGATATCAGCTGTGTTATTCATAAAAACTTTTATGAATGAGTAATCTGTAAATTAGTAACTCCACATCTGTCCTTCATCTGTCCTTATGGCCACTTGAGCACAAACCACCATATTATTTGATGACATTGGCCTGAATTTTCACATAGACAACCTTTCTCTTTTTCTGAAGATTTGCTGTGACCTTTATCTTTTGGGAAAAAGACTGGTTTGAACTTTTAAATGTTTTAATCTTTAATGAAAAATGATTGTTTAGCTGTTTGGTTCTGTTGAAAGGAAAATTAGTTTTTATTGACTCTACTCAGTATTATTTTCAGAGTAGAAAGCTGCTTTAAGTATATTGAAGTATGCATGCTTATATGAATCAAACTTTCCATATGTATTACTGTCACTAACAGTTCAGATCAAACATGCCTAACTCCAGTACGTCTTGTTTCCAAGAAAAGTTCTCAGCCTGTAATTTTGACCTAAAAATAACAAAATAGGATAAATTAGCAGATTAAAGTGAGGAACCTAGCCAAAGAGGGCCATATCTTACTTCCAATTAACCTTAACCCTCACTTTACTAGTAATTTTCTCTTCACTTTGAGAATGAGTTGGATGGATGGGTTCTGGTTGACTTCTTGCATAAGTACACAAATCTGGGACATGGGTGACCTGGAGATGGGGCTATACTGGATGAGCAACCTGGTGATTCCTGTCTTAACTGTTGTTTACGGCTAAGTCATTATTCATAGTGTACATATTGACCAAATGCCCAGTGGTCTAGTCTTGAAATTAGTATTTGGCCAAGGCCTAAATGGAAGATGACCATTATAGAATATAAGCTTCTCAGATATATGAACAAATTTTACTCAAAAATTATAATTTTATTACATCAGTTCTGTTTTTAAAGTTTAATGTAGTTTAGGATCATTCATTTTTCACCTCTATCAACTGCTTAATTGCTCCTGTGTTCATGTGCTCGTGTTGAATCACTCATTTAAAATACTAATTGGGCACCTGGGTGGCTCAGTCGGCTAAGCTGCTGCCTTCGTCTTAGGTCATGATCCCAGAGTTCTGGGATAGAGTCCAATGTTGGGCTCTCTGCTCAGCGGGGAGCCTGCTTCTCCCTTTCTGCCTGCTGCACCCCTTGCTTGTGCTCTCTCTCTTTCCGCCAAATAAATAAAATCTTTAGAAATACAAAACAAGGGGCGTCTGGGTGGCTCGGTTGGGCGACTGCCTTCAGCTCGGGTCATGATCCCAGAGACCCAGGATCGAGCCCCACATCGGGCTCCCTGCTCTGCAGGAGGCCTGCTTCTTCCTCTCTCACTCCCTCTGCTTGTGTTCCATTTCTCGTTGTGTTTCTCTCTGTCAAATAAATAAATAAAAATCTGTATAAAAAAATAAATAAAAATACAAAACAAAACAAAAATACCAAATATACTAAAAATACTAAATATTTCAAGTATAGAGTGGAGAGCAACTCATGAAATTGCTATCAGATTAGTTAAGATTTGCTTTTTCTCCATTAGTAACTAAGTTAAAGGCATTTCCTCTAACTCCTGGATTTGAAGTTTTTGGGTGTCATTGGTAATGATAAAATTTCATTAAAGTATTCTTGCATATTTACACATACTTGCATATTCTTGCAAGTATAATGCTGAAACTTCATGTATTATTAGATGATATTTCCACAAACCTAAAACATGTTGCCCTTGTTCATTTTTTTCTAGTTTTTGCGTGTATTACTGCATCACAATTACTTGAGAAAAAATTTTTTCATAAACTTTGGTTCTAAAAATGTGATAGAACAAATACAACTGAATTCCCATTTGCATATTGCATATTATCTTTAATGGCTTGTCCACTAATTTCAAAATCTTCCTTGCAGTAGAAAGAGAATCTTTAAAGCAAGTGTTGTATAAGAAATACTTGAATTCTAAAGGCACATTCAGCGATGCCTGGTGGCTCAGCCAGTTAAGCATCTGCCTTTGGCTCAGTCATGATCCCCAGGGTCATGGGATTGAGTCCCAAGTCCAGCTCCTTTCTTGGCGGGTAGTCTGTTTCTCCCTCTGCCTGCTGCTCCCTCTGCTTGTGCATGCTCTCTTCCTCTGACAAATAAGTAAATAAAATCTTAAAAAAAAAAAAAAGAGGCACATTCATACTTAAACTGAAAGAATCCAATTTAGGGAGATCTCTAATTACATCTAAAAGATTTATCTTTACTTGAAAGTGAATATTCAGTTATTAATCATAAATCAAGATGCTGTACTAACTACGTATGACCATAACCTCTGTAATTACCTGGTGATTAATCACACACAAGCTGTGGATGCCAGAAAGCAGGTTGGAGGAGGCATTTCATTGTTAGACCTTGCAAAAACTGAAGCTTAATCTGAGGAGCAAATAATGCACAACTTCCTAAATTGAAGCTGAACTTCAGTTGATTCCTAATTCTTACCTTCATCCAAAATGTACATGGGTCTCTGTGTGTAGCCTGAAGAAGGGCCCAGCTAGCAGAACTTAAGATGGGAGGAAAGGTGAAATTTGACCGTGGCTGTTAATAGGGGTTTTGTCCAAGCTGAAAATGCTGGTTAGAGTCTTAAGAACTTGCATTTATTGATAGCTCACTATGCACCAGACACTGCTAAGTTTTATCTAATTTGATCCTCTAAGCATTGCTTATTTACTCTTCCAATCACCCTACATGGTGATTATCCTCAGGTTACTCATGTGAAACTGAAGCTCAGGAAAAGTAAGTAACTTGCACAAACTCATATTGCAAGGACATAGTGGCTAAAATATAAATCTGACCCTGAACTATATACTTGCCATTATATTGTCTCAGATCTCTCAGATATAAATGTCAGCTTTTTTATGCACTAGCACTTAAAGCTGCTTTGCACTAACTTACCAGCAGCTTTAGGGTCAGGAAACACTTTTGAGTGCATACATTTTGCCACTCTTGATAACTAGGTATTTTTATGACCATTACCTCATTTATTCTCCACAACCAAATTGCTCAATAGGGATTATTTTTTCCTGAAAAAAAAAACAAAAACAAAAAAAACACAGAGCTTTAAATCCCTTGTCACAAAAATATAGAGTGACAGTAATAATGGATCCCTTTGGTCTTTATAGCTGGATAAAACCTTAGAAATTACCTACTTTAGGGTGCCTGGGTGGGTCAGTGTGTTAAAGCCTCTGCCTTTGGCTCAGGTCATGATCTCAGGGTCCTGGGATCGTGCCCGCGCTGGGTTCTCTGCTCAGCAGGGAGCCTGCTTCCTTCTCTCTCTGCCTGCCTCTCTGTCTACTTGTGATCACTCTCTCTGTCAAATAAATAAAGTCTTCAAAAAAAAAAAAAAGGAAGAAAGAAGAAAGAAAGAAAGAAAGAAAGAAAGAAAGAAAGAAAGAAAGAAAGAAAGAAAAGAAATTACCTACTTTAACCTACTCAAGGGTAATGTATCCAAAGTCACATAGAAGAAATCTTGTGATTTCTCCTAGAATTCTTTCATCTTGATTCTTGGTTTAGTAGATCTAGTGCTGCTTCTACTGTGTCATGCTGCTACATAAATGTGCAGAGTTTCACAGTCATAAAGTTTTAATCATAATGAGCATTTGCTGGTTCCTGCTAGGATTTTAGGGCTATATGTGAAGTATGATTCTGTGGCATCAAACAAATCTGGGATCTCAATCCCAGCTTTGTCACTTAAGGATGAATTACTTGACTTGTCTGAGTTTGTTTCTGTAAGTGTAGGACAGCTATAATATCTACCTCAGTGGGCTGTTGTAAGGATTAAAGTTAAGTGAGGACATGTATGTAAATTGATGAGATTCAATAAGTAGTGGTGGTTTTCTAATTTGTTGTTGATTTGGCTATTTGTTTTGCTTTTATAAAATTATCTTCAAAGAGTTTGTCATGGTTTTTATGAATAGTAACATCACAACTTCCATTCATGAGAATATGACATTGTTGTATCAGCCCATGTTTCCAGCTCTGGTCTGAGAGTCTTTATATTAAATGGGAAGAGCTTTTGCTCATGTAGGTTTAACATAAAGCAATGCTCAAGTTAATTTAAGACTGTTCTTTATTATATATACTTTATACTATGTTTGTGTATAGTATACACAACAGATGTAAAAGATAGAAAGATTACATTTTCAAATGTCCTGTAGTACCCAGAACAATTTCAACAGTTGCTCATTGGAAGCCTATGTGCCTTTTCTCATGTTGTTTCCTACCTCTAGAATGGAATGTTCTCTCATATTCTGGCCCGCAAAGTGCTGATCGTATTGTCAACAGTGAGTTCAAACGTCACCGTCTTTTCCATAGCACATTATTCTCTGTTTCTTCTGAACCTTGTAAATACCTTCATTGTAATACTTATTGAATCATAGTGTAATTGTTGTATATCTGGTCTCCTTTGATTCTGGGAATGCCTTCTAGGTCCATGTTTATTTCATCTTTCTTTTTAATTAGTCCCCCAACTCGGTGGAAAAGGCTGATGGCTAGACAGATGCCATAGAAAAATATCCTTTCCTTCATGTTGGGGGCAAGTGGTTATTTTTCTTTTTGTTCTTGTGGAGAGACAGGGGATTATGAAGTACAAGTGGGTACTTCCAGTGCCTGGAATGGAGGGGTCTCAGTGGTGACACAAAGTGGTTTCTGTGATTTCTCTCAAGGAGATGATTCACATGTTTGGAAAATATTGGGGGAGATATGGAATCTGAACTTCTCATATAAATAGGCATTCCCCTGAAACTAATAACACACTATATGTTAACTAAATTGAATTTAAATAAAAAAATTAAAAAATAGGTATAAGGATGGAAGGATTAGTGAGAGATCAAGAAGCTGTTCCGTGTTATAGGAGAATCATTAAAAAAAAAAATCTGGAAATGTAAATGAAATGCCAAGAGCAAAGAAGAGAAGTTCTAAGGGAAATTATAAAGTGACAGTTGAGGTCAACAGAAAAGTAATCTTTTCAATCTGGTGACTCACCCCTAACTGAGATAAGTACTTCATAAAAAAGGCAGGAGCTTTGAGACACTTAACTGTAATCTTATACCTCTGTAGAAATACCTCCCATACTTGACCTGGTCTAATGATCTTCTCATGTCACCAGGCACAAGGATTAGTAGACCTTGAAATACCCTGTCAGTCCAGCTTCTCATCTACCCTCCAGATTGCACCGACAATTACCTTGGCAGCTGATCACACATTGACAACCGACAAGACTCCTAGGCTTTCAAGATGGCAGAACACTCTTGGAGAATAAATGCCTTTCCTGCTGGAGTCCACAGCACCCAGAAACTGATTAGAGGAAGCAGCTGATGACCTCTCTAGTGAGTTCTGTTTTTGTCATATCTGACCCCAAGTCCAGTGGTTGCTAGCAAGTGAACTAATACTGATACTTCAGTTTGAAGGGGATACCACACAATTCAAGTATACTCTCCTCAGCTATAAGCCACAGAGCCTTCTTCAACCACAGTCTGAACATTTGCATTCTATACAAAACGTTACAGTTGGAAGATAGATCTCATTGTATCTTTTGAAGTAGAGGTGTGCATAGATGGTGAATGCTCAGATTGAGTTTGCCTCCCTCTCTGTGTGAGAGGGAGAACACCTTGAGGGTGCCTGTATTCCTGGGGAGGACACCCAGGTACAGGTGCTCATACCATGCTCTAATGATTGGCATGCTTGGATTCCTGGCTTCAGTAATCATATCTGGTCTTGGCTTTATCACCCTTTATAAAATTTGATTTATTTGAAGTGAAGAGAGAGAAAGGCTAATAAATGCTTCTCTGGGCACTAGAGGGGCTGGCCCTTCCACAAGAACAAAAAGAAAAATATTTGCTTGCTCGTAACATTGAGGCAAAGGACATCTCTACCACTGGATTTCTGTAATGTTTGTCTAGACATCAGGCTTTTCTACCTCACAGCATACTTTCTGAGTGGGACCTTTATTAGTGTTTGTTTCCTTAACTATTTAATCTTGAAATTAATAATAGGACTCTTCATTCTAAATAAATTAAGTTCTAAAGGGAATCAGAAAAGGAGAAAATACATTATTGTGGCATTTTTAGAATGTGGCATTTTCTCAAGGATTGTTACAATGGGCAATGAGTTTCTGAGAAATTATGTACTTGAATCTATGTTTTCTATTTTAGCTGATTTTTAAAAGATTGATTTTTAAAAAAAGATTTTATTTATTATTTGAATGAGAGACACGAGCCGGGGGAGGGCCAGAGGGAGAAGCAAACTACCCACTGAGCTGGGAGTCCGATGTGGAACTCGATCCAGAACTCTGGGATCACGGCCTGAGCCGCAGGCAGTCGCCTAATCAACTGAGCCACCCAGGCACCCCTTTAAAAAATTGATTTGATCAGTCTTCATTTTAAAAGCAATGCTTGAATAGGAAAGTGAAATATAAATTTCCAGCTTTAATTCTACTTATCCTGGGAGTATTAGGTATCTTTCCAGAGTCCAAAGCCTCAGCAACTATTGCTTTATCTCCCTTCACTTTCCTTTCCCATTTTATAAAATTATGACTCTTAAAAGAAATATGGTAGTCCCTCCTTTATTTGTAGGGGACACACTCCAGGACTCCCAGTGGGTGTATGAAACTGTGGACAGCACCAAACCCTTATATATAGCATGCCCTCTGAGCATACATACATTTAATTTAGAAATTCGGCACAGTAATGAATTAACAACAATAACTAATAAAATAGAACAATTATAAGAACAAAATGTAATGCAAGTTATATGAATGGTGGTCTCTCTCTCTTAAAATATCTTACTGTACTAGACTTACCCTTCTTGTGATGATGTGAGATGATAAAATGCCTACATGATGAGATAAAGTGAGGTAAATGATGTAGGTGTTATGACAGCCTTAGGCTAATACTGACCTTCTGACCATGTCACAAGGAGGATCAGATACTTCTTCACCACAGAAATTGACCACAGGTAACTGAAACCACAGAAAGTAAAACTGCAGATAAGGGAGGAGTGCTGTAATATGTCACATCCTCGTATCAGTTCAACAAGTATTTTTTTAAGTTTATTTTTATTTATTTATTTTTAAGTAAACTGTCTACCAAACATGGGGCTTGAACTCATGACTCTGAGATCAAGACTCACATGCTTCTCTGAACCAGCCAGGCCATCTCTCAACAATTTTTTTTTTTTTTTGAGAGAGAACATAAGGATACTTTATTGTTCACCTTTTACACAAAACACACCTCCAACCATTTTCTTTCGCAGCTGGACAATGTTTAGGTCTACAAAAACCCAGCAAGAAGCTTCCTGTAGATTTCAGTAAAGGAGAATGTAAAACATCAACTCAGCCAGGCTTTTGTTCTCTGCAGCAATAAGAAAGGGCCTCTTGCACCAAGCAAAAATCTGTCCTCTTACTTGGTGTAGTGCATTTCTTCCGTTACAAAAAAAAAAAAAAGTCTGTCCAAAGCAAACTAACTTGTATTTGCTGAACCAGAGGTATTAGCTCATGCATAAAACAAACTTCAGTTTGCTGTTTCTTCTAACAGATTTCAAGTAAAAATAGAGTTTAAGGAAGAACTTGTTTTGAATGGATGCAGGTCAAATTGAATTGCTATACTATATGAATGTGTACATGTACTATAGATTCGCAGCTTAGTTTGCTTTGTGGATTTGGGCCATATTCAAGGTTTTCAGAGTTGAGTATATGGTACAGTATCCCATCAAAAGGATAAGGCTACTGAATGTGCTATCTGCAGAAGAGCTTATTTCATAGGAACTGACAAAAGTTCTATCATAACACAAATGTGGCATAAACTCTGGAAAAAAGCCAATCAGGGCAGAACTCTGTTTAGAAAATAAGCACTAGAATACTTTAAGGAAAACATTTTTAAATGGGTTGATAATATGAGATTTCCTAGTTGTAAATCTAAAAAAAATCTAGGAGAGTCCTCATTTTCAAAACTGCTTATTAAGACTATTCAAGTAATTTCTTCCCAAAAAAGTATACATGTTCTTACTGTGGAATTAGTCAACTGGTCAATTAAAAGCAATTTTAGTCACCTTTTTAAAAAATTCTTCATACATCCTCCTGCTTGTGTTCCCTCTCCAGCTGTTGTTTGTCTCTGTCAAATAAAAAATATTAAAAAAAAATTCTTCATACAAAGGAGAAATGTATTTGGTTCTTAAATAAACTACATTATGGAAGTCCTTAAAAACAAACAAACAAACAAACAACAGAACTCAATGGAGACCTGCAAGTACTTATTCAGGAATCTGCCTGCCACCTGTGGTTTCATATTAACTAAAAATTCATGTTGGATTTGGGATTCTGAAACTGTTTCTCTTACTTGAGCAAAACGTAAGGGTCCTCAACAGGGATAATATCTTCCCTGTACAAATCCAAAATGATTATACTGATAACCTCCATGCTGGAAGTGCTATTCAAATTGTCGCCCTTGGTGATAATTCTGGCTCCCCCTTCCTCCCTAACTTGCTTCCTGACCTCCACTTCCACCTTGGCCTCTGCAACCACTTCTCCCTCCACAACCATGGCCTCAATCACAATGGTGACCACCATCTTGGTATCTATTGTCCTGCTGGTATCCACCACCCTGCTATCCACTTTCTATACCTGTAGATGTTTGGAAGCCACCATAACCATCATCTTGATAGCTGTGGCCACCACCATGATGCCCACCTGGCTGGACCCCAAATCTCCATAACCACTATCTTGATAGCCACCACCTCATTCTCCACTCTCTCCAGCCAGCCAGCCCCCTTAATGCTTATTTCCTCTTCTTCCCCCTTGCTCTCCTACATAGCCACCATGTCTACCTCTGCCTCCTCTTTGTTCATGACCTCCTTGACCTCCATATAAGGAATGTTCATAACCAGCTCTCCTCCTTCTTGGCCTCCTGCTTGTTGCCATCTTACCTTTTCTGCTACGGTGGCATCTCTGGAGGTGGATGTTCAATTTCACTGGATCTACCTCCTCTGTCAGACACCCTGCCCATCAACACCTTATTGATGACACAGGAAGTCTTTTCTTTTATAGAGTTACTGCTTGTCCTTAAAATCTTTGATGAATCTTGTAGCCCAAAGATGGAAACAGAAATAATACTTTTAGGAGATAGGACTGAGCATTTCAGCTGGTAAACCTTTGCTATTTTTTCTGTCTGACTCTTAGCTCTGTCAGACCAACCAAAAGACTGGACAGTGACATCTAAACATTTTCATAGCAGCTTTCTCAGAACTTCATATTCATTGACTATGACCTGGTTAATTGCTTCTATCTTTTCCCAGTGGGCTGGTCTTATTGGTTTCTTCAATAAAGGCTTTCTAAGTATAAGTGGAAATTTTGCTAATGTCTTCTTTAATTTTTTTCAATCCCACTGAAGAACTGGAACATAGTTATATTGGCTGAAGGACTGGACATTCCTAGAGCAATACATATGCTGTTCAACTCTTGAAAGACCTCACCACCGCCTCCTTCTTGAGCTGTTTTTTGAGGAGAATTCATACAGAGCATTCTGGCAGCTTCCAGTTCTGAGACAAGGAATGTGAGCAAAAGGAGGCAGTTCTGAATGAGAAGGCATGTGGTCACATCCCCGGATGTCAATGAAAGATATGGACAATTTTTGTCCCCTAGTAGCCCACTCACTTCAAGCTGGAATTCGGACTATTAGTTGCTTGCGCATTTTCCTCTAGTTTAAAGAACACTCTTAATTCAGACACCAGCCAAGCACAGAGTTTGGTAAACTTAGGGGAACTGGCTCCAGCAGAGACAGCCTGAGACAGAGCGCCATCTTCCAACAATGGACCCTTGCAACCTAGATTTTCAAACAACTCCAAGATGTTACTCTCTATGAGGTCACACTCCATCCTACTGTGATATTCAAATTTTCAAGTCATCAGGTTCCCCTCTTCTCCAGCAGTGTGTGCAGGCCCATGTGTGCTGCCTTCAAGCAACACATATTTTTTTAAATACCTACTTTGTGCCAGGTCCTTGGGGGCAGAATAGTAAAAACAAAACTATTTTTTTTTAAGATCTAATTTATTTGACACAGAGAAACACAGTGAGAGAGGGAACACAAGCAGGGGGAGTGAGACAGGGAGAAGCAGGCTTCCCCCCCAGAGCAGGGAGCCCGATGTGGGACTCGATCCCGGGTCTCCGGGATCATGACCTGAGCCGAAGGCAGTCGCTTAACCAACTGAGCCACCCAGGCGCCACCAAAAACAACACTATCTTAATTAAAAATACTGTATAACTAGATGTAGCTATGTTTTCTGCCCTACGTACAGCTTCATCTAAAGAGAAAGACTCCTAATGGAGGCTCCTTCTGTGATTATACACTATGATACTAATATGTGTCTTCTTGTGGCTACAACTGATTAAATGAGAGAGGGAACTAAATTCACGGGGAGGTAGTATGATGACTTGAAAATGGTGGGCTGTTTTTACCAGATTTTCCTCATAAATTAGAAGAGAGGCTGAAGATTGTAGTAGCTACTTAAGCTGGTGGTCTTATGGAGTAGGGATTAGAGCAGCCATTTCTGGGTTTTCTGTGCTCCCAGATTATGAGGAAGGAGAGTATCAGAAAAAGCTGATTAGGTGAAAGGGCTGGCGTGGAGGTACAGAAGAAATCAAAGAAACATGACAGGATGAAGATGAGAAAACATCCAAACTCTTTTTTTCCTCGAATTGATTTGACTAGATTTATGTTTCTTACAAATTCCCAGTGCAGAGAAGATCCTCAGTAAATATTTATTGAATGAATAGATGTACAGAACACTATGTCCTAAATGCTTGGTGTGTACAGGAAGCAGATATGGTCCCTGACATCATGGAGTTTACAGTGTAGAGAAGGAGACAGATTTTACATATTTGGTCCTGATGGTAACATAAGTGTTGACTCTCATCATCTGATGCAGGAGGAAGATTTTAAACAAATAATGACTATTTGACATTGTAGTATAAAAACTAAACAGAAGCTTGGGTAAAAGTTTCAATGTTATTGTTCATGACCAACGGATATGTGAATGCATTAGAAAATTGGTATGATGTCATTAGCAAAAAAATAAATAAATTGCACTAAACTAGAACTCAACTTTGGATTTTTTTCCTCCATCCCTCTCCCTCCTTCTCTTCCTTATTTCCTCCCTTTCTTTCCTTTTGAAATCCCACTATAATATCGTGCTACCGCACATATTTTAATTTGGTGCAGGGCATGCATAACAAAATAAGTGAAAAACTGTAAATGTTAGAGCATATAATTTATTTTAATGACAAAGGGGCAGTAAATCATTTTGTCAAGTTGCACTGTAACGTTCAGATTCTGTCTCTGTTATGTCTAATTGGCTAAGTATTTGTAATTCTGAACTTTACAGAATGGGGGAAAAGTATACTAGCTTATAACAACAGATCATTGAATTGTCAAATGTACCTTTCCTATTTCATACTTTGTCTCTTTAACTGAAAAAAATGCCTTCCTCAAATATGTACTATTTATAGGTAATTAGAAAAGAGTATTGCAAAATAAGATTATTATTATAATGTACTAAAAGATAGCACTTTGCCTTTCACATGTGAAAACTTTTGATCTTTGTTGACTTTTTAGTGGAAAAGATTTGGAAATCCTGTCACTGACAAAAACAGAATTGTGATAGCTGGTTTTTTTTTTTTTTAAGATTTTATTTATTTGACAAGGAGAGAGATCACAAATAGGCAGTATAGTTGACATATAACATTATATGAGTTTAAGGTATACAGTGTGTAGGCAGAGAAAGAGGGGGAAGCAGGCTCCTCACTGAGCAGGGAGCCCGATGTGGGACTCGATCTCAGAACCCTGATATCATGACCTGAGCTGAAGGCAGAGGCTTTAACCTTCTGAGCCACCCAGGCGCCCTGTGATAGCTGTTTTATAGTTGGTCAATTTTAACAATGGATTAAAAAGGTTTTTTTGACTTAATTTATTAATACATAATGGGCAACATGTTGCCTTAAAGGCAAGCAAATATTTTTCTTGTATCAAAAGACTCCCCAGATTCTTGCTAACATCCAAAGATTTTTAAAAGAGATCTGGGTTGGGATGCCTGGGTGGCTCAGTTGGTTAAGCGACTGCCTTCGGCTCGGGTCATAATCCCGGAGACCGGGGATCGAGTCCCACATCGGGCTCCCTGCTCGGCGGGAAGCCTGCTTCTCCCTCTCTCACTCCCCCTGCTTGTGTTCCTTCTCTGGCTCTGTTTCTCTCTGTCAAATAAATAAAATCTTAAAAAAAAAAAAAAAAAAGGAGAGATCTGTGTTCTCCACCCCTCCCCTACCCTCCCCCAGTCTGTCCTATGCTGTGAAATCGTACTGCAACCCTCTGAACTCTAGCAGTTTTTTAGGTAAAAGGAATTTTTCATGATGTAGTTGATATCATAACTACTCAGCTGGACATAAGCTTTTAGGGGCTAAGTCCATTTGCTGATTTGTTTGCATTTCCTACTCCAATTAAAAGAATTCAAAGGCATGAAAAGTCTATTGTGAAAAATGCATGAATAATGCAAAAGCCATCCTGAAGTAGGATATCAATAAGGTTCCAATGCAATTATGGCTTTCTAATAAAATCAGGAAAATTTAAAATGAGAAAAGTCAAATCATCTCAAATCTGTTAACACAGCTGTAGATGAGTTCATGAGGGAAATATTTGGGGTTTTTCCTGTGAAGTTGACTCCCTACACCCCCACTACAGCTTTGTAGAGATATAGTTGACATATACCATTGTGTGAGTTTAAGGTATACAGTGTGTAGTTCTGATACACTTACATAATGTACAGGGATTACTACCATAACATTAACTAACATGGCCATCAAGTCACATGATTTCCATTTCCTTTTCGCAGCGAGAACATTTAAGATCCACTCTTACAGCAACTTTCAAGTATCTAATAGAGTAGTACTAATTATAAGCAGTATGCTGTACATGAGATACCCAGAACTTACTCATCTTATGACAAGAAGTTTGTACCCTTTAACCCCATATCCCCCCCTTCCCCCACCCTCCCTCCTCTGGTAGCCACCATTCTACCCTGTTTCCATGAGTTTGGCTTTTTTAGACTCCACGTTCAAGTCACATCTTTCTTTGTCTGACATATTTCACTTAGCATAATGCCCTCCAATTTCATCCATGTTTATATAAAAGGCAGGGTTTCCTTTCTCATGGCTGAATAACATTCTGTGTGTGTGTGCGTATACATATCTCCTCAACCCCCAACCCCATATAAATACCATGTGTAAACTGATGATTTTCCATAGTGGTATTCTTTGATTCCCTTCTCTTTACCTTCTGTGAATCTACCCGAGGTTTTCATTTCATGCTTATCGTGTGGCTTACATAAAACATCGTAGAGATGTAACAGTCTATTTTACACTGATAAGTTAACTTTGTTGTGTTCTTTTTAAGTTTTATTTATTTATTTGACAGAGAGAGACACAGTGAGAGACGGAACACAGGCAGGGGGAGCAGGAGACCGAGAAGCCAGCTTCCCACCAAGCAGGGAGCCTGATGTAGGGCTCCATCCCGGGATCCCGGGATCCCGGGATCATGACCAGAGCCAAAAGCAGATGCTTAACGACTGAGCCACCCAGGTGCCCCTGATAAGTTAACTTTGATTGCTACAAAGCTCTACATTCTTACTCTATATGTTGTCATAATTTTTAGCAAATCATAGTAACCATAGATTTTTTAATGCATTAGTCCTCCTAGAGTTAAGGAGTTAACATACCCATAATATTACAGTGTTAGAGTATTCTGAATCTCACTATGTTTACTTTAACCAGTGTGTTGTGTATTTTCATATGTTTTCATGTTTCTAATTAGCATCCTTTTATTTAAGCTTGAGGAATTTCTTTCAGCATTTCTTATAAGACAGATCTATTGGTAATGAACTCCCATGGCTTTTGTTTGCTAGGGAAAATCTTTACCTTGTCTTCTACAGTTTTGCTGGGTAAAGTATTCTTGGTTCGGAGCTTGTTTCTTTCAGCACTGTGATTGTATCGTTCTATTTTCTCCTGGCCTGTAAGCTCTATGCTGAGAAATCTGATGTTAGCTAATGGGAGTTCCTCATATGAGAGATTTTTTTTTCCTGTTGCTGCTTTTAAAACTCTTTTTGAGGGAGGGGGAAAAGATGGTGGAGGAGTAGGGTCCTTATTTCAACCAGTCTTCTGAATTGAACTGGATACCAGATCACTCAGAATACCCATGAAATCAGCCTGAGGTGTAAGAATATGTATGTGCATCTCTACAAACAGAATATCTCCAGTGGTTGGTCTCAAGGTATGAAGCAGGGAGCTATGATTCAGCATGCAGATACAAGAATATAAACAGAAGCGGGAGGGAGCCTCTGTGATCTTGTATGGGGACTGGGCACAAACTCGCAGACTGGTAGCAGATGGGGAAGGGATGTTGGGGCAGCCCCCAGCCTGAAACTTGGAGTTATAGGGGTGTGCATGTGATCTAGGGGCGGCTTGTTGGTTTTTTTTTTTTTTTTGGTTTTGTTTTGTTTTGCTTTGAAGATTTTTTATTTATTTGAGAGAGAGAGAGATCATAAGTAGACAGAGAGGCAGGCAGAGAGAGGTGCTGAGCAGAGAGCCTGACGTGGGCCTTGATCCCAGGACCCTGAGATCATGACCTGAGCTGAAGGCAGAGGCTTAACCCTCTGAGCCACCCAGGCACCCCTGGCTTGTTTTAAAAGCACAAAGGGCAGAGATGTGACCAACCCTGGAAGTGAGGCCTGGGAATGCTGCTGTGGGGTGCACAACCCAGGACACTGGGTTTTTTTTAGCACAGACAGAAACGGAGACAGTGTGGCCTGAGGAGCTCAATGAAGAGCAGACTGTGCTCTCTCTGTTCTGAGATAGAGATTTGGATACAGTCACTTCTGCTCTGACTCTTGGAATAGACGCAGAAAGCCACCAGAGAACAAAAGCCCCCAAACCCCGATTTTCACTGAGCCCATCCCCTCCCAACAGGAGGCAGGACAACTCTGCCCAAACAGGGTTGCCTGAGTCACAGCACGGCAGGCCCCTCCCCCACAAGACATTCTGGGAGAACAAGAGGCTGACAACCCTAAGGTCCCTATAAACAGGTGCATCTTGCTTGGGTTATGGTCAATAATGTGGACTCTGTACATTTCCTTAACCACCCCTCAACAGAATGACTAAGAGGAGGAAACCCCCAACAAAGGAAGAACCAGAGAATGTGGCCTGTGCCACAGAATTAATGGATATGTATATAAGCAAGATGTCAGAAATAGGCCTCAGAGTAACAATTATCAAGGCAATATTTAGGCTTAAGAAAAATATTAACAACAATATAGAATCTCTAAGGGCAGAAATGAGATCTAATCACACCAAACTTAAAAATGCTATGAATGAAATGCAGTCTAGGCTGGATACTCTGACTGCCAGGGTAAATGATGTAGAAGAACGAATTAGTGAGCTAGAGGATAAGATGATAGAAAAAAAAAAGAAACTGAGGTGGGATAGGAAAAACAAATTAAAACCCATGGAATCAAAGTGAGAGAGATTAATGACTCAATGAAACGTTTCAATATCTGAATTATTGGAAATCCCTGAGGGGGTGGAGAGAGAGAGAAAGACCTAGAAGATATATTTGAGCAAATTATAGCTGAGAACTTCCTTAATCTGGGAAAGGAAACAAGCATTTGTGTTCAAGAGACAGATAGGACCCCACCCAAGGTCAATGAGAACAAACTGATGCCATACATATAATAGTCTGATTTGCAAATCTTAGATCAAAGGAAACAATCTTGAAAGCTGCAAGAGGGAAGAGATTACTTACATACAGAGGGAGGAACATCAGAATAGCATCAGACCTGTCCACAGAGACCTTGCAAGCCAGAAAGGGCTGGCAAGACATATTTCAAGCACTAAACGAGAAGAACATGCAGCCAAGGATACTTTATCCATCAAGGCTGTCATTCAGGATGGTTGGAGAGACAAGGAACGTCCAAGACCAGCAGAAATTGAAAGAATATGTGACCACCAAGCCAGCCCTGCAAGAAATATTAAGGGGGTTTCTATAAAAGGAGAAAGATCCCAAGAGTGACATAGAACAGAAATTTACAGAAACAATCTATAGAAACAAGGACTTCAGAGACATGATGACAATAAAATCACGTCTTTCAGTAATCACTCTCAATGTTAATGGCCTAATTGCTCCCATGAAACAGCACAGGGTTGCAGATTGGATAAAAAGACATTACCTATCCATATGCTGTTGACAAGAGACTCATTTTGGACCTAAAGATACATCCAGATTGAGAGTAAGAGGATGGAGAACAATTTTTCATGCCAACCGGACCTCAAAAGAAATTTAGGGAAGCAATTCTCATACCATATAAAATTAGATTTTAAGCTAAAGACTAGTTAGAGATACAGAAGGACACTATATTATTCTTAGAGGGTCTATCCAACAAGAGAATCTAACAATTGTAAATATTTATGCCCCCAACATAGGAGCAGTAACTACATAAGCCAGCTGTTAACCAAAATAGACATATTGATAAGCATATTGTACAATACATTAATAGTAGGAGACTGCAACACTCCATTCTCAGCAATAGACAGATCATCTAAGCAGAAAATCAACAAAGAAACAGCTTTAATGACACAGTGGACCACATGGACCTCATAGATATAAACAGAACATTCAACCCTAAAACAACAGAATACTCATTCTTCTTGAATGCACATGGAGCTTTCTCCAGAATGGACCACATACTGGGTCACAAATCAGGGCTCAACTGATACCAAAAGATTGAGATTATTCCCTGCATATTTTCAGACCATAATGATTTGAAACTGGAACTCAATCACAAGAAAAAACTTGGAAGAAATTAACACTTGGGAGCTAAAGACTATCAAGCTTAAGAATGTTTGTGTCAACCAGGAAATCAAAGAAGAGCTTAAACAATTCATGGACATCAATGAGAACAAAAACATAGCAGTCCAAAACCTATGGGATACTGCAAAGTCATTCCTAAGGGGGAAATACATAGCCATCCAAGTCCCACTCAAAAACATAGAAAAATCCTGAATACAAAAGTTAACTTCACACCTTAAAGAACTGGAGAAAGAACAACAAATAAAGCCTAAGCCATGCATGAGAAGAGAAATAATTAAGATAAGAGCAGAGATCATTAAATTAGAAACCAGAAATACAGTAGAGCAGATCAATGAAACTGGAAGCTGGTTCTTTGAAAGAATTAATAAGATGGGTAAACCACTGGCAGACTTATCCAAAAGAGAAAGGACCCAAATTAATAAAATTATGAATGAAAGAGGAGCGATCATGACTAATACCAAGGAAATATAAACAATTGTTAGAAATTATTATCAACAACTATATGCCAATAAATTAAGCAACCTGGAAGAAATAGATGCCTTCCTGGAAACCTATAAATTTTCAAAACTGAAGCAGGAAGATATTGACAGTCTGAATAGACCAATAGCCAGTAACAAGATTGAAGCAGTGATCAAAAACCTCCCAAAAACCAATGGATTCCCAGGGGAATGCTACCAAACATTCAAAGAAGAAATACCTATTCTTCTGAAGCTGTTTCAAAAAAACAGAAACAGAAGGAAAACTTCTAAACTCATTGTATTAGGCCAACATTACCTTGATCCCAAAACCAGGCAAAGGACCCATCAAAAAGGAGAATTACAGACCAATATCCTTGATGAATATGGATGCCAAAATTCTCAACAAGATCCTGGTTAATAGGATCCATCAGTACATTAAAAGGATTTTCCATCACAACCAGGTGGGATTTATCCCTGGGATACAAGGTGGTTCAACATTTGCAAAGCAATCAGTGTGATAGAACACATTAATAAGAGAAGAGACAAGAACCATAAGATCCTCTCAATTGATTGACAACATACAGCATCTTTTACTGATTAAAACTCTATAGAGTGTAGGGATAGAGGAAATATTCCTTAATTTCATAAAAACCATCTATGAAAAGCCCACAGCAAATATCATTCTCAATAGGGAAAAGCTGAGAACCTTCCCCTTAAGATCAGGAACACGACAAGGATGCTCACATGCGCCACCATTGTTCAACATAGTACTAGAAATTCTAGCAACAGCAGTCAGACAACAAAAAGAAATAAAAAGCATTCAAACTGGCAAAAAAGTCAGACTCTCTCTTTGCAGATGTATGACACTTTATGTGGAAAAATCCAAAAGACTCCAACCCCAAATTACTAGAATTCATACAACAATTCAGCAGTGTGGATACAAGTGGGTTGCTTTACTATACACTAATGATTTAACTGTAGAAAGAGAAATTAGGGAATCGATTATATTTACCAAAAACCATAAGATATCTTGGAATGAATCCAACAAAAGAGATAAATGATCTATATTCTAGAAACTACAGAACACTTATGAAAGAATTTGAGGAAGACACAAAAAGATAGAGAAACAGTCCATGTTCATGGATCAGAAGAATAAACATTGATAAAATGACTGTGTTGCCCAGAGCAATCTATACTTTCAATGCCATTCTAATCAAAATACCAAAGGCATTTTTCAAAGAGCTGGAACAAAAAAATCCTAAAATTTTTACGGACCCAGAAAAGACTCTGAATTGCCAAGGAAATGTTGAAAAAACAAAACAAAATAAAAAACCCAAAGCTGAGGGCATCACGTTGCCTGATTTCAAGCTATATTACAAAGCTGTGATCACCAAAACAGCATGGAAATGGCACAAAAACAGACACATGGATCAATGGAACAGAGTAGAGAGCCCAGATATGGACCCTCTTCTGTGGTCAAATAATCTTCAACAAAACAGGAAAAAATATCCAATGGACAAAAGACCATCTTTTCAATAAATGGTGTTGGGAAAATTGGACCGCTTTATACAGAAGAATGAAGCTCTACCATTCCCTTATACCATACACAAAGATAAATTCTGAATGGATGAAAGACCTCAATGTGAGACAGGAATCCATCAAAGTCCTAGAGGAGAACATAGGCAGTAACTTCTTTGATATTGGCCACAGCAACTTCTTTCAAGACATGTCCCAAAGGCAAACAAAAGTGAAAATGAACTTTTGGGACTTCATCAAGATAAAAAACTTCTTCACGGCAAAGGAAACAGTCAACAAAACAAAGAGGCAACCCATGAAGTGGGAGAGGATATTTGCAAAATGACACTACAGACAACTATAAAGAACATCTCAAACTCAACTCCCAAAAAACAAATAAGTCAAAAAATGGGCAGAAGCCATGAACAGACATTTCTCCAAAGAAGACATACAAATGACTAACAGAGACATGAAAAAATGTTCATCATCATTAGCATCAGGGAATTCAAATCAAAACCACATTGGAATACCACCTTATACCAGTTATAAAGGCAAAAATTGACAAGACAAGAAACAGCAGGTGTTGGAGACTCTATGGAGAAAGGGGAACCCTCTTACACTGTTGGTGGGAATGCAAGTTGGTATAGCCACTTTTGAAAATAGTGTGGAGGTTCCTCAAAATTTTAAAAATAGAGCTACCCTATGACCTGGCAATTGCACTACTAGGTATTTACCCAAAAGATACAGATGTAGTGAAAAGAAGGGCGACATGCATCCCGATGTTCATAACAGCAATGTTCAAAATAACCAAACTGTGTAAGAAGCCAAAATACCCTTCAACAGATGAATGATAAAGAAGACGTGGTCCATATATACTATGGAATATTACTCAGCCATCAGAAAGGATGAATGCCTACCATTTGGATCAATATGGATGGATCTGGGGAAGATTATGCTAAGTGAAATAGGTCAAGTAGAGAAAAACAATTATCATTTGGTTTCACTTATTTGTGGAACATAAGGAATAGCATGGAGGACATTAGGAGAGGAGGGAAAAAAGAAGGGGTTAAATCAGAGGGAGCAATGAACAATGAAAGACTATGGACTCTGGAAAACAAACTGAGGTTTTGGGGTGTAGGGAGATGTATTGGCCTGGTGACGGGTATTAAGGAAGGCACGGATTGCATGCAACACTAGATGTTATATGCAAAACAATGAATCATGGAACACTACATCAAAAACTGATGATGTATTGTATGGTGACTAACATAACATACATACATAAACATTTAAAAGAAGAAAAATAAAACTCTTTTTGTCTTTCATTTTAGAAAAAATTTTATTACAATGTGTCTTGGAGAAGATCATTTTTAGATTGAAATTTTTAGGGTGTCCTACTAGCTTTATGAACTTGACTGTCCAAATCTTTCCCTAGATGTGAAAGTTCTCAGCTATTCTTTAAATAAGCTTCCTACCTATTCTCTCTCTCTCTTCTCCTTCTGGGACTCCAGTCGTGTATACTGTTTCTCTTAGTGGTGTCCTATAAGTGCTTTTTCTTTTTAGTCTTCTGACTGGATAATTCCACTTGGTCTGTCTTCTGGCTTGCTGATTCTCCTGCTTGGTTAAAGTCTGTTACTGAAGTTATGTACTGAATTCTTCAGTTCAATCATTGTATTTTTCTAAAGCTCCAACATGTGTTTGGTTTATTTTTATGTTTTCTATTTCTTTTTTTAAAAAATATTTTATTTATTTATTTGACAGAGAGAAACAGCAAGAGCGGGAACATGAGCAGGGGGAGTAAGAGAGGGAGAAGCAGGCTTCCTGCTGAGCAGGGTGCCCGATGTGGGGCTTGATCCTGGGACTTTAGGATCATGACCTGAGCCAAAGGTAGATGCTTAACAACTGAGCCACCCAGGCACCCCACCATGTTTTGTATATATTTGTTGACCTCATTTTGTTCTTGCATTTGTTTTCCTGATAGTGTCATATTATTTATCTGTGTTCTCTTGTAGCTCTCTGAGCATCTTTGGAACAATTATTTTAAATTCTTTGTCAGAAAATTCCTAGACCTCCATTTCTTTGAGGACAGTTAAGCTTTACTATATTCCTTTGGTGTACTCGTGATTCACTGATTCTTAATGAACACTATAGCCTTGAGTAGGTGTCTGCATTTGCAAAACCGGCCACCTCTTCTGGACTTTATGGATTGACTTTAATCATGAAACAGAATGTGCTGTGGCCCTGGGTCTGGTCACCAGGTGTGGGGACATGTGGCAGCAGTGGGTACAGGGGTGCATGATGTCCTTTTGGCTTGGGCTGCTGGAGCAGACAGCATGAACACTCATGTGGTCCTTGGTCAGCACTGTGGGGAATACAGTGGCTGTAAGGACTGTTGGGATCCTTAGCAAAGCCTCCAAGTCCAGCATCTAGTGACCAGAGCAGGCAGTGCTGGTGCCCGGAACCACTGGTTTGCACACACCTGGCTATGGAGCCGGCAGCAGGTACCTGGGTAGTGGCCTGGGACCAGATGTAGACACACACATCATGGGGAGGGCCTGGCTACCTAGGGGCTCGTGGCAGCTGTGGGAGCCCCAGCTGTTGGTGTGCTCTCTTATGGCTGTGTAGTCTTCCCTGAGGTGTGTGCCCTGCCTCACAGTGCCTCCCACTCCCCAGTAATGGGGGTCAGGCCAGGGCTAGGCAGGTATATGGCTGCAGCACTAGCTGCAGGCCAGTGACAGAAGATAAGGTCGGATTTGAGCCATAAGCTCAAGGGCCCTGGCTGCCAGCATGCTCTCCCATGGCTGCTCAGTCTGTCCCAAGTCCACACGCTGTAGTGGAGGCTGGTGATGGGTGTCAGGCCAGCGGCACGCAAATACGCGGCTGGAAGGGGTGGCCTCGGCACCTGCTAGGGGATGAGCTCAGTCGCAGGACTCGATACTGGCATCTCATGCTCATGCAGCCACACAAGTCTGGGCTGACTGCAGTTCGTGGGCACTGGCATGCAAGAGGGAGGAGGTGGCAGGGACTGATGCAGAAGGCTGGTGTCAGCAGATTCAAGTAGTGGTGGTGAACTGAGCAGAGGGTCTGCCTCAGCTCTGCTGCACCACTTTCTTCAGAATCTTCCAGGTTTGTCTACAAAGTGGATCACTGTGGCCCACGATGGCCCCTGATGCATGGTGGCTGTCGGTGTCCCCTGCACTTCCTTCTTGTTCCTTGTTGTTTCGATATGTCTCTGCTTTGTCATTTTCTGGGTGCAGTGAACCTGAAGTGGGACTTTCAAGACTCACCCTTCTCTTCCTTCCCTGGTGAAGGAGCTCCTTCTAGATGTACACTGAGCAGTGCTGGCCTGGAAGATGGGTTGATACAGACAAAATGAAGCTGTCTTCCTTCTCTTCTTGTGTGGTTATTCTTGGATTTTTTTTTTTTTTCCCAGCGTGTTGCTTAACTTCAGGTGGACTCCAGGGCTCTGCCAGCCTTGTTTTATTCTTAGATGCTGTCTAATTGTTGCTCTTTGTGGGGAAATGAGGCTAGGTTTCATCTATCACCAATGCCATTCCTGCCATTGAAGAAAAATCTCCCTCAACCACAGTCTGTTCTCCAAATGAAAAAGTAGATGTTATTCAGCATAAATGTTCAAAGAATTTGAGGGAAAGAAAAAAAAAATATAGCAAAACGGTTAACTTTCCTGGTTCCAGATCATGATGGCCACTCCATTGATGATTTAATATATTGAAGTTTAAAGTGTCAGAATATAGATTTCACTTAGTTTTCATGGATTAAGATTTTAGGTTTCAATTTTTTTAGATTTGTCTATAACAGATTATATAAAATATATTACCTAAATAAACTAATGAAATCATGAATTTATTGCCATTTTTCAGTTTTATTTCTGTATTTTAGACTGTCTTATGAATTCACTCATTTCCTCTGTATTTGAATTATCCATTGCCTAAGGCTTGGTGGGGTGCAGAGGCCACTTCCTACCCTAGAGGTCCACTCTCTTAGCCTCCCATGTGCTTTTTGTGGGGTGAGTGACTCAGGCTCATCTAGTCAGGTGGAATGACTGGGGTTTGAAGTGGTGGTTTGTGATGTTAAGACAGTAAGGATACAAAGCACCCTTGCTGATGGTAGGGCTGGTCATATGGTTATCCTATTTCCCAGGCCAGTAGAGACAACATTATTAACAGTGGTGTCCAGTGTTCAGCTCTGGCAAGCCGTATTGTTTATTGTTCCAGGTGGTATCAGTTTTCTCTGTTCTCTCTGGATCATTTCTACGGCTTGGTTTTGATGGCTTGCCCGGTGTTCAAGTCTGGTTTCAAGCCTTCCTGGCCATACTAGTCAATATCCTTTCACTAAATCCCCCCTTTGCTTAAATCAAATATGTCCTTTTTTGTTCTTGCAGCCTTGAGGGTTGTGGCTGCTAAAACCATATAGTGGTCGAAGAGGCTCTCTTTGTACATTTGTATGCACGGGAGTTTGTGTTCCTCCACACTGGACTCATTTGTACAGTGCATGCCAGGGATAACCCTGCCTTGGACATATGGCTAACACATGGGCAGTGGGAACTCAAACCTAGCCTTCTGACTCTTGGCCCTGTCCTCTGGCCAAGATGAAGGAACCTGACAAAAGATGCTTCTCCCTGGGTTTCTTCACTTTAGAAATCCAAGATCTTTATCAGAAACATTGATTTGTCTATGCATTTCCACTAAAACTACTCACAAAATGTTTTCTGCTCACTGTTCAAAATTAGTGAAATGCTACAGTTCTTTATATCGATGAACAAAACCAAAGCCATTGACATTCCTAGGTTACTGCCGAACCCAGCCACACTCCTCACAACACAGCCTGTCTACTTTCTGAATCCTAACTGGTCTGGAGCTCTCCTAGATCTGAGATTCTCCTTTGCAGTCAAGTACAGGAAAGCACTTTGCCAAGGAACCATAACCCAAATTTCCCAAGGCTCCAAAATGTGTGTGGATATGAGGACACATCAACATCCGTGCCCAAATTCTAATCACCATTTCGCCTCAGGTACTCACCCTGACCTCCAAACCTCTGAAAAATATTCCCTTCTGCCTTCCTAAAATATAGTGTATTCACCTGTGTACAGACACAATCACACTGGCTCTCTCATGCAAAAACTGCAGCTTAAATGGGCTCCTCTGAGTTGCCTGCTCCCCTCACCATTGAGGTACAGACCTGTACCAAGCACTCCCATTAGTGTTGGGACAGAGGGCTAGGATCCTGTGTAATGAGGGAACGTCACCCTTCCTCTGGGTGATTCACGGCTCAGGGTGGTGCTGGAGTGGCTACGGCTGTCCTACAGTAGGATTACATGGACCTCAAATGGAAAGTTTAGTAAGGCAGCTCTTTGAGTTGCATTTGGAGACCTTTTGGCTTCCAAGGCATCTGTGAACTACCAGGGTAGTTGAATCTGGACCTTAGTTTAAAGGACTCTCTACCAAATCTTTGCACAAACCACTATTTGTCCCTAACTCTAGGGCCTAGTGACTGAATTCCTGAGAACAAACTTTCTCTTTGGAGCTCTACAGTTTCCTTTTGTATTTTAGTCTTCACTGACTCCTTTCTCCCACTTCACCCCTAAGTCAACAGGCATGTTTAGATGTGTCTGAACACCAAACAGGACAGAATATGTGGTCTTTGACCAGAAAGCTACTTTGCTTTTTATATATTTCAATTGCTGGAAATGGAAAATGAGGAAAGTGTTTTTCTTAGGAGTAACCAAAAATTCATATTGAACCTCTCATCTCAGGGAGGGCTCCCTCCTTTATTCTTAGCACCTCTAATCAAATTCAAAATGGAGCATCTGTTTCTTTCTTTTCTTTTTTTTTTTTTTAAAGATTTTATTTATTTGACAGAGTGAAACACAGTTAGAGAGGGAACACAAGCAGGGGGAATGAGAGAGGGAGAAGCAGGCTTCCCGCTGGGCAGGAAGCCCGATGTGGGGCTCGATCCCGGGTCTCCAGGATCATGACCTGAGCCGAAGGCAGTCGCTTAACCAACTGAGCCACCCAGGCGCCCCACCCCGGAGCATCTGTTTCTAGTCAAATTATTTTGTATTTTGATGCCCTGTGGCTTTAACATATTCTCAGGGAAAATTTGGTTTTAAAAGTTATTTTTCATTTAAACAGATAAACAAAACAGCAACTTATATGTAAGAAAAGGCAAGAAGCCCAAGTGTTCATCAACAGAGGAATGGATAAACAAAATGTAGCATATACAGACAATGGACTTTTACTCAGCCTTAAAAAGGAAGGAAAATTCAATCTATGCTACATCATGGATTAACTTTGAAGACATTGTGCTAAATGAAATGAACCAGTCATGAAGGGATAGATATTGTATGATTTCTTTTACATGACCTTCCTGGAGTAGTCAGTCTCATAGAAACAGAAAGTAAAATGGTGATTGTCAGGGGCTGGCAGGGAAAGGGGAATGGGGAGTGAGTGCTTCATAGGGACAGAACTGGGGAAGATGAAAATGTTCTGGAAATAGATGGTGATGATTGTTGTATCGCAATATCAATGTACTTAATACTGCAGAAATGTACACAAAAAATGATTAAAATGGGAAAGTTTTATTATTTTTATTTTACCATGATAAAAAAAAAACAGTAAAAAATGCTCTCCAGAAGTAACCACTCTTATTTTTCTTGTGTGGAATTTCCCTAAGCATAGATGTATGTGTTTGTATGTATACCTAAAAGAGTGTGTGTGTGTATTTAACATAAAGTGTTCTGTATGCAGCATTCTTTGCTTATTCTATCTTGGACATACTTCCAGATCAAAACATATAGATCTACTCTATCCCTTTAGGTGGAATTAAAATATACTCTTATCTTGAAATAATCTACGTTTTTGATTAATGTCCTACTGCTGGACATCCCGATTATATTGTTTTTCTTCTACTTCTGCTTTTTTAATCAAACAGGGGTGCCTGGCTGGCTCAGTTGGTAGAGCATGTGACTCTTGATCATGAGTTCAAGGTCCATGTTGTGTGCAGAGCCTATTTTAAAAAAATAAATAGGGGTGCCTGAGTGGCTCAGTTGGTTAAGTGTCTGACTCTTGGTTTCAGCTGAGGTCAGGATCTGAGAGTTGTGAAATCAAGCCCTGCATCGCTTCTGTGCTCACTGCAGAGTCTGCTTAAAAGCAGATTCTCTCTCCCTCTCCCTCTGCCGCCCCCTTTCTCTGGCATGGTCTCTCTCTAAAAATAAATAAATAAATAAAAATTTTAAAGATTTTAAAAATCAAGCAATACAAAAGTAAACATCTAAATATATATCTTTGAGCTTGAGCACTTGGGTGAATATATGTGCTTGACAAATTCTTAGAAAAATGGCCTTTACTGAAAAATGATCTGTTTTAATAATATGGTAGATATTGTCAAATTTCCCTCCAAAGTGTTTGTACCAACTTACATGCCACCTACAATGTGTAGACATTTATTTCCTACTCTCCAGCAATGGATATTTTCAAATTTTTAAACTGTCAATTTAGTGGGTGGAAACTAGTGTTGAGCATCTTTTCTTTGTTAATGGAGTTGTAAGAGCTTTTAATGCATAATAACAAAATTAGTTTTTTTGTCTATCATATAATTGGCAAATATTTTCTACATTTATCATTTGTCTTTATACTTTTTTAACAGCCAGGTAAAACTTCTAAATCATTATGTAGACACAAATGTATCCACATTCTCACGATCAAAAAAAATCTTCTTGTCATTTCTCGTACTTCTGTGGTTTCATTCTTATGTCATTGATTTATTATTTCGGTGTAAGATTGAGGCCAAGAAACTTGGTACTTTCATAAAAATAGCAGTTACTCATTAAACATTCTGTGAAGCGTTATGCTAGTGCCTTCCATTGGTCACAACGCAATCTGTATCGGAGACAGGTGAAGAAGCAGGCTAAGCAAGTTCCAATTGCCCGCCCAGTAACACAACTAGCAACTGTTAAAGAGAGAAGGCTTGTGCCCTAGGGATGGTCTGAGTGGCTAATTTGTTCACAGAGTTTAGGACTGTAGAGGGGACCTCTGCTTTTGTACTCTGTCACTTTCTCCATTTTACACCAGGAGATCTGAGCTCTAGAGACATCACACAAGTAGGAGCAGCAACTTTAAAAAACCTGTCAGAACTCCTGAGTCCCAGCTCAGTGTAAGGTTTTTCTTCCAAAAAACCGTTCTTCTCAGACTTTCTCAGGTCAGCACAAGAAGGTGTGCAAGACATTTCCCCATGGTGCTGCTTGGCAATTTTACCTACAGGGACTGCAGGGACGGCGAGGCTTTGGCACTGTGAAGGGCTGTAGGTGCTGCAGAGAGAAGCAGACCCAAGCCCCCCCCCCCTCACACCCCAGACCTGGAAACCCAGGCTCTTAACTCCAGGTAGGGAGGCCTCTGGGCTACTGCAGGAGGCTTGTGACCTAAGCTTTGTATTTACATATGTGTATTCTTTCTCCTGGGCCATAATTCATATTATAATCAAATTTTCAAAGAGGATGGGGAAAAAGGTTAAGAATTATGTCACTGTACACATATAAAATATTCGTTGAAAGGATACTTGCATTGGACTGTATTTCTTCTTGAAAAGTTTCTCTTAATATGTATAATTTCTTCCTGAAAGATTTCTCCATTAGAAATTCCTCAATCAACAAAGATGAGAGTTTGTTCTTTTACTGTCAGCAGATGTGTAAAAAATAGTTCAAATTATTTCCTTTTCCAGAGCTTCCTGCTCCCTTCTGGAGTCTTTCAAGTCTGAGAGGCAAAGTGCTCCTGAATGTCAGAGAAGCTACACAGATGGTTGTGGCCCTAACGTTTATGGGGGGCCATGAGTCTTTGCAGACATGGAGTCCTGGCTGTTCTGTGGCCAGAAACACAGCCATCCTTGCCTTCGATTAGGATTAGCCCAGAGTGAAATTAACTTTGAATGATCTAGAATGAAGCCCCTTTTCCCTCCTATGCTGCAAGTCTTTGAAATGCTCACTGGTGTCTTTGGGGTGGGAAATTAGCATAACTTCCTTCTCTCACGGTCAGGTCTTCCAGCCTCCCAGTAGGGGCTCTCTTTGAAATCCGAGGCGTGTGTGTGTGTGTGTGTGTGTGTGTGTGTGTGTGTGTGTGTGGAAAGGATTCAGGAGCAAGGCTTGCAGGCCAAGAAGAAAAGCAGCCGGCCTATTTCCCATCCAAAGAGTAACCAAATACAGCTGTAACTTTAGACTGAGGTGCTTGGGAAAATGATTTTTTTATAATTTATTATTTTGTAGGAAGCAAGTGTGCACTGCTAAGGAAAGGATCTAAAATGTGGTTTAGGAAATCTAGCTTTGATGACATAGTCTAATCTATTATGTAAAATTTAAGAAGGTAGCTGATTTCTTAGGAAGAAAAACTTCACAATTAAAAAAATTTTTAAAAGACAAATGATTAAATATCGACTTAGAAATACAAACCAGAGATTCCCAAACACCCAGCAGGTACTTATGCTTACAGCCTGTTCCTATTTCCTTCTATATTAGCTCCGTTCAAGTTTGAGCAATTAATAAAGGAAGAAAAAGTTCCCTTGTGTTTTGTTGGCCTGTGGGAGCTATAATGGGATTGCTGCTGAAACAGGAAATATACAATAAATCCTCCCTTTATGACTGGAAGTGAACTATTTTATGGTGTTTGCAAGTCATGTAACTTTGTAGGGGAAACAAGTAAATTACATTGTAAGTTATGTATTACCAAATAGTCTCTACTTCATAATAACCTGTTTTGTATATTTGCCACCTCTTTGTAATTGTGGCCGGAGTCTGCCTGGTAGGTAGCACATAATCAACCCTGATGTTGAAATGAAGAGAAAAGATGCATTTGACACTAAGTTTGTGAAAGCTGATGTGTAATGAGGTTTCCCATGAGCAAATTAGACTGACAAGGATATATTATATCTTATTAATTGGAGTAGAAAAAAGGTAGGTGACTTAAAAGCTAGGAGATATTTCAAGAATATAGTTTATTGGCTCCATGTTTTTTTTCAAGGAGCCTTTAATTTATGAAACTTCTGCCATTTTAAAGAGAAATTCACAGTAGTTATTCTTTGATTACTGTTACCAAAAAGCTAATTGTTAAAAAAGAAAGAAAACAATACATGATGTTAGTTTTCAAAATCCAATTTATTTGAAAAGCCTATACTGGGGATCACTATAATACGTGCATTTGAACCAAACTCTTTTTGTTCAAGTTAGTCTACCCACCTCAGATCCAAATCTGGTGGTGTTTCTTGATATCTTTAGCACATATCCCATGTCTGACTTTACATCTCCAACCTCCCACCTATTCAAGTGTAGATGTAATCAAGATGAGACTTATAAGGTGTATCCCTTATTTCGACACTATTGAAGATTCCAGCTTAATGTCTTGAGAGACCTGTGCTCTGTGTACCTCCCAGTGTAAGGTTTTGACCTATGATATTAGTGACCATCAGTGTCACTATAACCCAGGCTGTGTCTCTAGAAGGAAAAGAAACATTTCTTTATACAAATGGAAGACTAATTCATCATAGAACCCATTCATCTGAAAAGGGATTGAAGTGAAGGGAATGCAGAAGAAACTCAGAATCAACCTTCTGCATCTGTTTTTGTTCATGGTCCTTGCTCTGAATGTTGTGATTGTGGCTACAATCATAGTAAGGCATTTTGTGAACCAGAGGATAAATTGCAAATACCAGAAACTGCCAGAATATTAGCTAGAGGACTCAGCCTTGAGTGGAGACTCATTTCTTTTGAATTGTGAAAGAAATGCTACCTTGTAGCTACATGCATTATGAATAAATTAGGGAGGCCCTCCTAAAAGAGGGAGAAAAAACCCACAAACCAAATTCAAGAAAATTAAAGAATAAAAAAGAATTTCCTTCCACGAGACCCTTGCATCGAACCTGTTAGTATATATACATTTCTACTTTCTGTGCTGTTCACTAGAGATACTGTAACTTAAATAATAATGCAAGAATGCATTCAGTAATTGTTCCTTCTTATATTTTTCATGCACATTATCTAGGCCTTCTGTCATGTACCAAGTTGAATCCTAATGTTCCATAGTTGGAAAAGAACATTTCTATATTTATTTCTTTAAAGCCTTCTTTTTTTGTTGTTGAAGATTTTATTTATTTATTGACAAAGAGAGAGATCACCAGTAGGCAGAAAGGTAGGCAGAGAGAGGAGGAAGCAGGCTCCCTGCTGAACAGAGAGTCTAACGCAGGCCTCGATCCCATGATGCCTCCATCATGACCTGAGCTGAAAGCAGAGGCTTTAACCCACTGAGCCTCCCAGGCACCCTAAAGCCTTCTTCTTAAGAGCCAACATTCTGCAGAAGATCTTATACCAGAAATATCTGACTCTAAGGTGAAATTCCCTATTGGAGGTGGCCACATTTTCTTCTTTGTTATTAAACTGGGCAGGCAGTCTAGGTGGATAAAACAAGAAGGAATTGGATGTCAAAACAAATTTTCCTATTCCCTCTACTACCCAGCCACTAGTGCCTGGGTCGAGGGATTGGCTCCCATTTTGCTAGCCATATAAAGATACAGTGTGGAATTAGGTTCATCTTCACTTCAGAAATCTAAAGATGTTTCCCAGATGAATTTAGAATGCCTTAAAGCAAACGTTAAATGCCTTTTTATCATGTTTCAGAAGATAGGTGGCTCAGTGTCCTAGAATTTTTTTGAAAACTCACATATCCCTCCAGCGATCCTAGGAAATCAAAAGCCTCCAGTGCAGTTGTCCCTAACCTGGGGACCGGGATGGTGGTGGTGACTCCATTCCCACGCAGCCTGGCCATGTGGCACAGAAGGTACAGCTGTGCCTGTGAGAAAGCCCAAAGGGCCTGAGACAACCTTGGTAGAATTGGGACTTAAAAAGTATAATCACATGAAGATACGCATAATAATATTTTGCTTTTAGAGTAAATATGGCAGAGTCTCTCACCTGTCTAGATATGCTGTTTTCTCCTCATGTCATCCACTTAAATATTTTTCCATATTATAAAGTAATGCATGTTTATTAAAGGAAACAAATATTTATTGCAGAAAATTCATGTTTATTCAGGACAAATACAGACAGCAATAAACATAAATATTAAATCACCTCAAATCCTGTCTTTATTAACATTTAATCTAGATATAAAGAGATATCTGTATAGATATCCAGATATGCACACATACTTCCTAGAGTTATATGTATTTCTGTATAAACATTTATATTTACAAATATATCTACATTTACCCTTATATACTTCTATCTTCTATCATTTATCCCATTATCTACATTTATAGGCACTCATATAAGATCATACAAGATCTACTACTATCTGAAATTTTTTAAAGACTTAACAGTTTT
>PITA01011873.1:0-30418 GCA_004023965.1 Spilogale gracilis
TAACCATCCTATCCTGGGAGAAAGGAGGAACTTGTTTTGGCTTGAAAACTGTATAACTCTCTTTCCTGTTATTAAATGTTTCCTAACTGTCCTTGGTGCCCCCTGTGGCTACTGTTTTATGGAAGGGGTGTAACCTACTGCCCTGGACTGTTTGCTTGCACTGAACTGCTAAATCAGAGAGAAATAGACTTCTATTTTCTTGAGACTGCAATTTAGCTCTCTTTCTTTAGGTTGGCCTTACTCTATCTAACTAATCATAGACAAACTTAACCAAGTTTGTAGTTTGAAGAGAGACTGCTTTACAAAATGGTGTTCCAACTAATGCAAATAAAATGTGCCACACATTTGGGAGTAATTCATAAAAGATGCTTTCTGTTATTTTTCCACCCTCTACCCTGCAACTACTTAAAATTCTAATAATTATATTCCACACACTAATTGATGAACTTATATACTGAGATTTGTAACACAAGCCAATAAACTTACTGATTTTAAATGAATAAAGAGTATACAACATTTATCTTACTATATTTGGGTTGCTGTAACAGAATAGCATATACTGAGTGGATTATAAGGAACAGGTGTATTTCTTACAGTTCTGGAGGCCAGAAAGCTCAAGATCAGGATGCTACCATATTCAGCATCTGGGGAGAGCTGGAGAGAGAACCACATCCTGGTTTATAGACACAGTCATTTTCCTACTCTGTCCTCACATGGTAATAAAGGGAAGTGAGTCTTCTGGGATCTCTTTTACAAGGGTAGTAATTCTATTTATAAATTCCATTTTGGAGGACTCTATTTCCAAAGGCCCTACCTCTCCAGATACAATCACACTGGGGATTAAGTTTCAACATGAATTCTGAAGGGATACAAACACTCAGCTATAGCAATACTGTATAAGTTAAATGCCTATATAAATATGTAATACATATGTAGATTAAGCAAATAATCTTGATTAAAAAATGGTATGTAATACATGAAAAAAGTAGTTGTGAAGAATAACTGGAAACTCCCTTTTAGTGTCATTAATAACACTATTGTTTTATTTTACATAAGCAATCATCCTAAATTTTCTCATTGCCTAGGCAATAACCAAAGAATTGATGACTTTGAAGTTGCATAACATTCAGCAAATAAAGATAACTGTTTTCCTCTTATTATCTTATATCTTATATAAACATTTGAATGTGTTTCATTGAAAGAATGTGTTTGGCCAAATATAATGAGCTCAAACAATGACATAATGGCAAGCCAATCTTAGCCTAAGGTAAGCAAAATATTTACAATATAGTTAACACATTTGAAGTAAATATAAATTATCATATAGCTTATTAAACTTTACTTATTTCCTTAAAAAGTTTGAGAGATTCTATAATCAATGTAATTACGTGTGCTTAAAATACTTTCAGAATATTTAGGACTTTTTTTTTTAAGATTTTATTTATTTATTTAACAGAGAGAAACACAGCCAGAGAGGGAACACAAGCAGGGGGAGTGAGAGAGGGAGAAGCAGGCTTTCCGCTGAGCAGGGAGCCCAATGTTTGGCTCCATGCTGGGCTCAATCCTGGGACTCCAGGATCATGATCTGAGCTGAAGGTAGATGCTTAACAACTGAGCCACCCACCCAGGTGCCCCAAGAATACTTACGACTTCTTAACCCACAAAATATGCATGTTCCTAATTTTTTTAAATCAAATTCTGGCTACATCCATAGAAATTTATCATATATCCCTCATTCAGCAAGTGTTGCAGCAGAAAAACTTTAAAAAGCACTTAATTTTTATTTTTTAAATTTTAATATTGTTCTTAACAGCAATACAGAGGAGTCATATATATATATATATATATATATATATATAATATATATATATATATATACACTTAATCAAATTAAATTACATAGGCTTGGAGAAAAAGCCTATGTAATTTAATTACATAGGCTTGGAGAAAAAGAGAGACAGGAAGAGAGGAAACGCAAACAGATAAGACTGGGGAGAAACTAAAAGACTGAAACATAAATACAGATGAGAGTAAGATAAATAAATGCATATAGGACAGAACATTCCATCTAATGTTTTGCTCAGTAGCTCTACATGCTCCTGACTAGTTTCTCGGTTTCCCATTACTCTTACAAAAGGGCATGTCCTCACACTCTGTCTGGGACTACTGGGACAATTATATTAGTCATGTACATGTCTTGGTAAATGTGTATTAATATATTAAATGAATACTGAACTCTAATTTTGTAATTAATTTTGATTATGTAATCTAAAATTTTACAATTTTGTATTTTAATTTTGAAAATAATATTTTTACCTCACAGGTTTATCTTAGAGCTCACTCCTACAGCAGGATGGAGCCCTGTTCATGTGATCCAAGCTCCAAGCAACAATCTCAAAAATGAATTTTTGGAAATCATCCAAGTTTTGAACTAGGAATAGCCTTTGTATTATCACAGTTAAATAACAGAGCTCTTAATATTAGGGAACATGGCATTTATATTTAATGTATCATATAGGACAGTACTATCCCTTACCCATTAATTAAAGGGCTAAAATCCTCCTCCCTCAGTACTTATTTCACCAGATAAAAATTTATAATTGCTTGTTAAGCATTTACATCAATTTAATCTCAAGCAATCTGCAAATCAGATATTTCCTTCAACTTTATAATAGGAAGAAAATGGAACAATGAGCCAAACAGATAAGGGGAAGGACTAGATTCTGAATATAGATCTTTTTGAATTCAAAATCCATACTATTTTAGGAAGTTGCCTTTAATGCAAAAATCTAGAAAGAACAACATTTAAAAAGAGTGACAGAACATTGTTTTCAAAACTGTATGTTTATTTCTATAGTTGGCATTATACTTACCATTTAAATGTTCTCATTTATGAAGTAGTTTTAAAACTCTCCTGCATGTATTATCTAATAAAATGTCCATATACTTCTCTGTTGTTGTTGTTATATTTGTCAGGCACCCATCAGTTATGGTTGTGTGCCTGATTGGAAGATCTTTCATTTCAAGAAAATGTGAAATGTTTCCATGGAGATCAGCTTGAGATAGCCCAGTGACGAACTTCTTAGCTATAATTTCACATTGGTTTCTATGGTTTCCAGATAGGGGAAGAAAATGAAGTTGCAGATTTTTTTGTAATGTAAAAGGTTATTGGAAAATAAGAGATACTGCTCAAATTAATGTCATCCCCCTACAGGAAAGCAACTGCTGTTACTGCAAAACATGAAAGATTTGAAGATGCATGTTGTACGTCTATGCACTTTTTTTTAATACTAGTAATGAATGAACTATTTTTATACTTAAACAATATCCAAAATTAGAAGAAACTTCTCTTAAAGGGGTGAATTCATTGCTGTAACGCCTTTAAAATGGGTACTAATAACTGGCTTGCAATCCCTACCTCACTTTTTTTGCATCACAGCCTCGTGGTGGGTACTGAGGGCACCTACTGCATGGAGCACTGGGTGTGGGGCATGGGCAACGAATCTTGGAACAGTGAAAAAATAAAATAAATTTAAAGTTAAAAAAAAGAAGATGGAACACAGTGTATCTACAAAATCAGTCAAGGAATAGGTGAAAACTGACACAGAGATATCTCTTTATTTATTGTTTATAACTGAAACCAGAATTTAGCATTGTTTTACGTACCTGTCATTGTTATTAACTTATCTATAAGACTGCATTATGAAAAAAGAACTAGGAAATACTGGGCCACAAAATCAAGTCCTATTTAAGGTAGATGGATATAAGTTAAGACTGATTAAATACATATTACCCCTTTGGCTCTATCTTCCAGTCTTACTCTTATTTACCAATTCTCAACAGCTGGCATGCAGCCACAGCATTTATTTATCAACATACCATCACTACCTGGGATTAGATCAGGTTTGTCTTTTCTTAGAAAGTCTATGAAATTCCTAATGGAGCAATAGACCAAAAGCCAAGAGATGTGAATTCTGTTTTCATATGTCACTTAGCCAAACCAGGCTAATCATGGGCATACCTCCATTCAACAAGATATATGACCAGCTTACAGACTTTATAGGATTACTATAATTTCAAATGATAAAAACATCCAATCCTTTAACAGCTGTAACAGCACACAGATATGGAAAACTTTAATTATTCATTCTTCACTTTTATTCATGCTTATTTAGAGCTCGGTAACAAAATACAGCCATGGCAGCTCCGTTTCTCTAAATAAAGGGAGAATATGTATCAAAATGAGGTTATCCAACCCTGCTGACAGCAAGGAAATATATTCAAGAACTGCCAAGCAATATTTTCCTCATAATGATAATATATAATAATATAGTTTTCCAAGAAGTGTGTGAGATAATGCAACAAGTATATTGTTTTATACATTTTATAAATGTATCTAAAAGTTACAAGACACATGGAGAACCACAAAATGGCTTGGCTCCAATGTTTTACATATGACCAAAATATAATATCCAGTGAGAAAGGTTAGAAACAGAAGAAGATCAATGTCTGAATTTTATTATGAGACCAGTGGCCACAAATTTTAATATCACAATAGTCTTAAGTATATATATATATATATATATATATATATATTCCTTAAAAACTGTATTCTTAAAGACATGCATGCACATGTATGTGTATATGGTCTATACTTACAGATATGTATGTGTATGTCTGTATCTATACATATAGATATTTACATACATGCATTCTCTCAACACACACAGAGAGAGAGACTTACACATATACAAACACTCAGAGGCTTACATATATGCACATATATAGGCTTTAATCCCCATATCAAATCAGAAAATTTCAGGGTGAAGGTAAAGAGGAAAGTAATAGCCATTTTAAAATACTCATTACATGCCACATGCATTCCCTATCTCTACTTCCTTATTATCTACCCTCTTGATAATATTTTTCACTCCCAAGGTTTTCACAACAATCTGATTTGTTCCCTATCTTCTCTAGTTCCAGCCTGAATCTTTTCAGAACTTCCAACCTGTATACTTCATAAAAGACTAACAGTGTAACTTGGAAGTAAAAGAACAGGTTCTAAAGACTGACTCCTGGTTCCACTGTTTACAAGTGGTGTGTTTGGAAAAGTTTCATTCATTTTGAACTTAGTAGGGCATACAGGTATGCATGGCCCTTTGGGGGAGCTTCCTATTTCCAGTGGACCAAAGAAGAAAGAATTCAAATTTCGTTGTGCAAAATAGGTTGGCCATAACTGAAAGTAGAAGGCTTCAGCAATACAATTTAATCCCCAAAAGTTGACACTGAAGAAGATGGGAAATCTTCCTGGTGGGCAGTACTTTAAGTAGAATACATAGTTGCTCATGTTACTTGGAAGGAAAAATTACCAGAAATACAATTGTACACCAAGTCATGGGGACCAGCTAATGGCATGACAAGCTTTTCAGGGAATTAAAAGGAACACTAATGGAAAATTGGTGACAGTAAGTTTGGGAATGGATTATATGAACAGACGTCTATAAATTGGCACAGAGTGGGAAGACAGTCAGGTCCCATATAAATACACATAATAGTTAGCACAGTATCATTTTAATAATGAAGTGGACAAGATGACCCATTCTTATGGCTATTACTCTCTTTCTCAGCCACCTATGCCTTCTTAATGCCTCAAAGTGATCATGACACCAGGGATGATTATGTATGGGCTCACAAAATGGACTTGCACCCATCAAGATAGTCTGGATATAGACACTGTTGAGTACACCCAATCGACCAGTGGACAGGCCACCAATGCATCTAGATTTAGCACCATTCCTTGGGCCACTTCAATCACGGAAAGGGCAATAGTTTGCTATCACTTGAACAGATACTTAACTAATGATGTAGATTTACCTTCTGTTCCTTCAACTTTTCTATGAATACCATCATTCATAAACTTGCTAAATGCCTTATTTAGTACCTTGGTACACAACAAAGCACTGATCCTGACCAAGAAACTTACTTTATAACAAATGAAATAAATTAATGGATTCATGCTAATGGAATTCACTGATCTTACTATGTTTCCCAGCACTGATAGAATGGTGCAATAACCTTTTAAAAGTTTTTGTTATGGCAACAGCTGGATAACACTACCTTGCCAGGCTGAGGTAATGTCTCCTATGCTCTAAATGACCAACAAACACATAGTGCTATTTTCCCAGAGATGGGAATTTCAGGCCTGGAAATGAACAAGTAGAAATAAGAGTGGCTCCTACTACAATTACTTCTGGTAGTCCACTAGAGAATTATTCATTTCTATAACCTTGGCTTTTGCTGGTCTAGAGGTTTTAGGCTTTTACTAGGGATTACATAAATGGTTCCATTAAACTGGAAGTTGACAGTGGCATCCTTCCATGGTTTGTAAAGGGATTTCATGCACTTTTTTAGGGACAGGACTAGTGTATTAGTTTTATGAGGGAAGTTGCCTTATGTTAGGTAAGAGCATATTTTTGTTATTATCTTGAAGTACAAAAAAATTAGGAAAGATGTGCACTTATGTCAAAATTGACAAGTGGTGGATTACTGCGGCTTTCTAAATGTCAATTTAGCTAGGCTTCAACTACTGTTTCCAGAATTCCTTCCCTCTGTGGTTTCAGCATAGCATCAACCACAAGAGAGATATGTTTTATACAGGGATGGTAGACATAAAATAACAACCATTTTGTCCTAGGAAGGCTCGCATAAAACGCTGGGCACTGTGCAACTTGTGTATGCCACTGCTGATCTTATGGTTTGCTTTATTGATAAGGAATAATACGTGGACCTATAGCTACTTAAGCTTCTACCAATTCCTTAGGGTTTTCGAGCACTGGGTCAGGTGAATGTGCAGTTTCACAGTGAAGGGAACCAAGTTCTCCTGTAAGTCACTCATGTCATTGTACAGATAGTGACAGACAGACACGGGTTCTAGTTTATAGCCATGATTCCAGTGCATCCCTCCCAATTCCAGTTGGTTTCTGCTCTCTCCTACATCACATCCAGCCTTCCTCCTCTACTGAGAACTTACTCAGTACCAGACGGTGCGGCAACAGCCTTGTAAAAACCCCGCCACTGGCTCTCATCATTGCATAAGTTCTATTTCCCATAATTAATCCAATATTTTTTTAAAGATTTTATTGTTTAACAGAGAGAGACACAGCTAGAGAGGGAACACAAGCAGGGGGGGTGAGAGAGGGAGAAACAGGTTTCTTGCTGAGCAGGGAACCTGATGCGGAGCTTGATCCTGGGACTCTGGGATCATGACCTGAGCTGAAGGCTGATGCTTAACGACTGAGCCACCCAGGCATCCCATTAATCTGATATTCTATATTACTTATATGGGTCTGCCTCTCTGATTAAACCCTGACTGATAAAATTAGTATGGAGAATTTAAAAACTTTTACAAAATGAGCAAGATGAATAACAAATAGAGAAATGGAAAAAGAAACAGAAAAGTGCAGACACACACACACACACACACAAACACACACAGGCTAATACAGGATGTTGGACCTCATCAGTGATTAGGTTTAGGAAATACAGATTAAAACATGAGCTACTATTTCACACTAATCAAAGCAGCAAATAGTGAAAAGCATGAAAACTCTCAAGAGTGAGTCTGGATGTGGAAAAAGGAAATTGTATACATTACTGGTGAGACTGTAAACTATTTAACCACTTTGGGAAATAATCCAGCAGTACAGATATGAAAATGAGCAGTCCCTAAGAACTACGAATTCTAGACCTAGGAAGGACTCTCGAGGAACTCACATAGTAAAACTGCGAAGGAACACATAATGCCTTTGTCTGCAGAGTAACAGTATTACTGTATATTTGACATTGAGATACATTTATTTTGAGGTTAGTCTTTCAGGAGTTGGCCTCCAGTGTCAACTGTGATAGGTATTCCTTGAGGTAATCAAGCCCTTGCATAATCCTCTCCTCTTCCTATAGCCTTAATTCTAGTGAACAAAATATGGTAGAGGTGATGGAATGTCACCTGTAAGATTAGGTTACAAAAGACCTTGGTTTCTAAATCTTTTACTCTGTTATACTGTGAGCTGCTCTAGGGAGAAAACTACACAAAAGGAACTGATGTCTCCAGGCAACATTCAGTGCGGTCCTAAGGCCAGTAAACAGCTCTATGTGTTTGGATATAGATCCTATCCTAGTTATATTTTAAATGATTTTGCCCTGACACTCAGATTATAAAGGTGAGATATCCTGAGCCAGAGATAGCCAGCTAAAATCATATCCTGATTCCTGACCCTCAGAAATGGTGAGATAATAAATATTTATGGTTTTATGCCACTGAGTTCTAGCGTAATTTATAAAATAGCAATAGATAACCAATATACTCTCCAATAATCATTGCAAAACCACAGTGGTAAACAAATTCATTATTGGTAGACTAATATTCATTAATTCAACAAATAATTATTGAAGGTCTAATGTATCAAGCCCTGTTACAGGGATAAAGTCATGAAAAACCCCACGTCCAAACTATGCTTTTATGGAGCTTTGCACACAGACAATAAACAAAATACATCTTATGTCAGATGAAGATAATTGCTACGGAAAAAAATAAAGCAAAGAAACAGGACAAAGCCCAAACTAAGGAGGGGCTGCAATTTTAAAAAGTATAGTCAGAGGCCTCCTCTGAAAATAGGACTTATAAATGAAACTCTGAAAAGTATGATGAAATGAGTCATACAATATCTGGAGGAAGTACATTGCAAGCAGAGAAAAGAGCAAATGGAAATGTCCTGATGCAGGAGTAAAACTGACCAGTGCAGCATCTAGGGGGCCTGGTTACCTTTTTAAGGACTTTGGCCTTTAGCTCTAGAGTGAAATGCAGAATAACTGGGTTTTCAAAAGAGGAGTGATATCACTAATGTTTTAAAATTATCATTCTGGGGGTGCCTGGGTGGCTCAGTCAGTTAAGCATCTCCCTTTGGCTCAAGTCATGATCCCCGGGTCCTGGAATTGAGCTCTACATCAGGATCTCTGCTCAGCGGGGAGCCAGCTTCTCCCCACGCTGGTGCTCTCTGGCTCTGTCTCGTGTCAAATAAATACAATTAAAAAATAAAATAGAAAAATAAAATGATCATTCTGGCTTCTGTGTTAAAAAAAAAAGTTGTGTGTGGTGGGGTAGAGGATGCAGGTTTTGTGGGGGACATTATGTGATGAAGCAAGGAGACTGGTGGGAACTTTACAGTGAGAGTATGGTGATTCAGATCATGGTAGGAAAGATTAATGATGTGAAAAACAGATTATGAATATTTTTTTAATCATGAGTATGTTTTAAGGAAAGATTCAACAGAATCTATCCAATAAACTAATTTGTAAGGTACATATGTATGTATACCCACTAAAGGATACCTAATGTAAATCATTAAGCCAGAAAAATACACGCATTAATTCTACTTTCAAATATTTATTATTCATAATATCCTATAACCTACACACACTGCTACTGTCTTGCTTCTAGGTACATTATATAATGAGTATTTTAAACAACTTTTTAAAGGTTTCAAGTGTATTTTATTTCTTCAATTAAGCTATATTTTAATGAGCAGCCTCTGCTTAAGTTGATTTTGAAACAATTTTGTATTACAGTAACTTTGATGGTTACTCATCATTCCATTCTTTTGGGGTAACTCTGCCGACTGGAGATAGGTTCCATTCCATTCCAATCATTGTGACTGTATACACCCATGCAACAACACAGAAAGCAGTCCCACTGGCTAATACAGTGTTACCATATTTGTCATGGAAATTTCGTGAATGATTTTCATGGCTCTGTCTTGACCTAATTTGTTGAATGCTTCCAATTTTGAACTTATTTAGTGCACTTCTGGTCAAGGGAAACATGATGAAGGTGCGACAGGACTGCCAACTGCAGCTTGCAGAGATCTGGAAAAACAAAGGATAAGCAATGACATCTGATCTACATTCAGTTCCTCCTTTGGAATGTTTCACTCACAGCACTCCTTACAATGTGACCAGTCATGTAGCTTTGATGCCATAATGCCTGGATCTGAGTCTCAGCTCTGCTACTGATTAGCTGTGTGAACTCCGGTCCTGCTGTTACTTAACCTCTGGTTGCCTTAGACCCTTCAGCAGCAGAGACAATAATGCCCAGCTGGGTGTGTAACAGCACCCCAGGGGGTCTTAAGGGTTCACCTGCTTCAAGTTAGCCCACTCTTTACTTGCTGATCTAAGGTCCATGATCTGTAACAAAACTAATTGACTTTCTTTGAGATTTATAGACCACTGGCCTTGAGTGAAGGACTAGAACTTTCCCAGGCCACAGAAGCAGGCAAGTCTGTTTGAAACCGCCATGGCTTTCTTTTTAGTCCAGTAGTTCTTTGGCAAAATGTTTTTCCTTTTTAGTCACACAGATGACTTTACTGACCTCCTTTTGTGCATCTGTAGACCTTGCCTTCCTTTTCAGAAAGACCAGAGCATTCCAACATATCACGAAACAAGAACCAGACCCTCTTGCACAACCCCCTCTCACTGAGATAACTTTTGTAGTGGGCATCATTGAGCCGGCATGAATCAAAAAATACTGAACAAGAGTCCACTTTCTCCTCAGGTTCCCAGTTTCCTGAACAAAGTTCAAATTTCTTTCCAATCACAAGCTGTCTCCTGAGTGATGATATTCCAGGTGATAGGCAGCTACATTTGAGTTCAGTAATGTGAGGACTGCATGTGATAACTCCTAACAATGACAAGAGTAAGCACACAGTGTTATCTTTTCTATTCTTCACAAACAGCCAATGGCTTGCTCCCTAGACTCTGAACTAATCAGCGTGACTGAACAAAATGACAATTCACAACATGTCCCACAAGCCCAATGACCTGTGACTACTACAAATTCAGGTTTCAGTCAAAATTACAAGGCATTCACAGAGTATGTCACACTTTCTCCTGCTGCTCCTTCCCCCCCCTCTTAATTAACCCCTTTCCTAACCTCTCCTCTTCTCCTTCCTTACCTGTAATTCCTGCCTTGCACCTTTCTACAGGTAAAATTCTATTTGTCTTTTAAATCCCAGTCCAAAGGTCACCACTTCTGTGAAATCTCCAAATCTCCCTAGGTTGAATAAAACTCCTCTTCTCTGGGCTACTACACTTCTTACAACCCTTGTTTTGTAACATTTAACATGATGTATTGGCTTTATCATTTTTAAAAATAGTCTCTATCTTTTTTAGAACAGTTTTAGGTTCACTGAGTAGAAAATACTGAGTCCCCATATACATATGCTGAGACCACACATGCATAGCTTCCCCCTCCCGTAACAGGCTAATAACTTGGTTAATTTGTTACAATTAATGAACCTACATAACAGTCCTTTATCAGATACGTCTTTTGCAAATATTTTCTACCGGCCTGTGGCTTGTCTTGTCATTTTCTTAAGAGATTATATTCTCCTCCAATAGATTATAAAGTCTCTAAGAGCAAGGGATGTAACACTGCATACACAATAGTTGACATAAAAGCACAGAAAGAACTGTTGTTTTTTTTTTAACCAATCTGACAAATAAATGAATACCTTAAAGAAGTTAAAATGAACATGGAGGACAAGTCAAAAAATCATGAAATCAAATGTACACGTCATAACAGCCCTAATAATTTTATTTTTTAAACAGATAGTTATACTGAACAAGAGATCTGGAAGCAGAAACACACGGAGTATGTCAATTTCTCTTCTTTGTGCAAGCTGTCAAACAGTGCTCAGTCTCTAGCAATGACATATGTTAACTGTGGTCCAAATGCAGGCAACATGGATACAAAAATGCCTGAGGTCAATACTTGTAAACTTATAACTGTTTACTGAAATGTGCCAACTCAAATTACTTTATTCCCAAACTTAGAAAAAAAGACCCTAAGGTTCTCTTTTATTTCCGACCAGATGGCAAAGTGGTACTCTTCATGACTATGATGAAGGCGACAAAAACAGAACCAAATGCCTTTCTTTTGAGGTTCCAAATATTCAGTTTTTGGTTTTTGTTTTATGTTTTTCCTGTTAGCCAAGAATCTCTCCAACAAAATGCACTAAGGTTTTAATTTGAATTGAATTCAGAAAATAGGCTGAAGGTGAAAAGGGTCAGGGTATGACAGGTACAATCTTAATTCAATACCAAAACACACAGGATGGCACAAAACCAGAGAATAATTGTAAGAACAGGGATTTCTTGTGGGTCACTGATGCATGCCCGCTACTTTATGTCAAACTGATTTCTTTATTCCTATCCTCAGGATGCTAAGATACTCAGATACTTTGTGTCTACTGACACTGATCACATACATCACTTTATAGCTTGGTTCATCCTTTGGTTATTCCTTTTTTCTTCCACCTAGCCTGAATTTTCTTGTACCAGTAAGTATCTATTATTAAGAATTTTCTTTTAGGAACTCCCGTAGTTTGTGGTTGGCATTTCATTCCATAATAAACAAAATGCAGTCTTTCACACCTTTTTTTTGTTTTTGTTGGCATCAGTTACATCTGTCTCAGTTGCTTTCATTATCTACACTATAACTATTTCTGTTTATAAAACACAAATAAGAGCTGGGAATCCCCGAATTAAAGGAATTTTCCATATTGTTCAATTCCATATAACTTACTTTTATGACAAATTTAATATTATTGATAAACCTAGGCCTATTACTCAAAGAACTGAAGAAATAGGCTCTATGTCCCTATGAAAGCATAAAAAATGCAATGATATAATGAAGATAAAGAAATATTTCTCAAGGTAGATGCTTTCTGATGAAAACAGACCACAAAGAGATGGGAGAAGACAGATTTCTCTAGGTAATAAGAACAAAGCAGAGGTTCTCTCATGCCTGTGGCAATAAAAGAAAAATGTTCTGAATAAATATGAATAGTTAAAGAGAGTGAAGTATCCCATAAGGATGAAAAGGAAAAATTGATTGTGTTATCTACTTTATACAGCAATGTTGAAATTCAGTTTAGGAAAATAACTAATACTAGACTTCAATCTAAATGCAATAAGGAGGTATATACATTTGAAGTTTCATGGATAACAAAAATAATTTCAAATCACTAAAGGCCATAAAAAGAAATAACATAATAATATATTAATATAGGGAGGAAAGAGGAAACTAATATTTAATGAATATATGCCTGTTTGCCAAACATTGTCCCAGAATTTTGCACATTTGCAAAAACAGTGTGCAATGGTGATTATCTCCATTCTGTACATAAAAATAAATGGCAGGCAAGATGTGAATTCAAGTCCTATGATCTATAAATCTAGTACATTTTCAACTATCATTTTTCTATCGTTTTTCAAATTATATTCAACTCTTGAGTATTGGAAATAAAAAAACCCCAAAAACCCAATATGCTTGCCAGAGGTGGTTTACTATAGTATTTACTGAGTGACTACTGGTGTGTGAGGTTCTGGACTGGGTGCCAGTGGTTCCATACCTACTCTCGAGAAGTTTATGGTAGAGGGAGGGAATGAACAGAGCCACTGTCACAAAGGAGGAGACAGGCTAGAAATGAACACAGGGTGTCCTTAGTCCACGGGAGGAGTTAAATTTTGAACTTCACTTCTAGAAATGGTTATAGAGGAAATAACATCTAGGCTAGATCTTGAAGGATGATTGAGATATAAAAAACAAACCTGAGAGTCCAGAGTGTAAAGAAAGCAGCAAAAACACAGAGGGTTGAAAGAGTATACAGGTAGGGAAACTGGTGAGCTCAGTAACACTAGGTAATAGGTGAAGAAGTGAATGCCCACAGATGAGTCTGGAGGGATGAGGAAAGAACAGCAGCACAGTGAGGACTTTGCATGCCTGGCTATGGAATTTAGACCCAGTTCTATAAATCAATATTTCTAATAAGAAAAGTAGACTCAAACTCATAGCCTTTTTCTGTGAGCTGACAATGAGAATTCTTAGTTCTGTGTTTTTACTTTCACAATTCAAAAAAATATGAGAAAAGAAGACTCAAACTCATAGCCCTTTTCTGTGAGCTGACAATGAGAATTCTTAGTTCTGTGTTTTTACTTTCACAATTAAAAAAAAAATAAGATAACTGGGCACCTGGGTAGCTCAGTCATTAAGCCTCTGCCTTTGCCTCAGGTCATGACCTCTGGGTCCTGGGGTCAAGGCCTGCATCTGGCTCCCTGCTCAGCAAGGAGTCTGCTTGTCCCTCTCCCTTCCCCTCTGATCATGCTGTCTCTCTCTGTCTCTTTGCAATGAATTAAAAAAAATATATTAAAAAAAAAGAAAAAAGAAATATAACAATATGAGACCTGGATGATACAGCTTATCAAATATTGGTGCATCCCTTTATCTTTGTTCTGTATTTTTTGCTTGTATCGGTGTACAACATTTATTTATCCTGGACTAATGGGAAAATAATGGAGGCAGCTTTCATATTTAAGTAATGTGTTCAGGCCAGGGAAAAAATGAAGAATTAGTAGACAAACTGAGTCATGTTACTATATGGAACAGACATCTGAAAGTAAAAGAACTATGGTCATGGCAATTACTATTGCAGATTCTGGACAGTATTAATGGTCATATTGAATTAATATTATAATTCTGAATTTTCTTAGTTGCATAGTTTGGTTCATTTTTAATTTGAAATGTTTTAGTTTCACAGCTGTATCTTAAATTGGTTTTATGTTTACATGTGTAAAGTGATTTTAAAATAAAGTAATTCAAGATGGACAAATAATATGAAGGAATTTGTTTTCCCTTTAAAAAGATTCCACATGCAATGCAAGTTTAAGAAACATTCTTATAGAGACCACTGATGGAATGGGGTAAAATCTGGGGGGAAAGGTGCTTTACAAAGATAACTGTTAGCTGGAAAATAGGTAGGAAGATGGCAAAAGTTGCAGAATGGGTAGGAGGTTATTTCAAAATTAAGTGTTTATCTCAATGGTTCAGTAAAATGGTGAGGAGGATCTGAATTAAGTTCTGACAAAACAGATGGAAAGGAACTAGAATTGAGAAATATCAGGAAAAGAAAATCAATTTGATGTGCTTCTAGTTTACCATTTTGGACCAAAAGTCTCTCTATTTCTGTTAAAAATCAACAGACATTGACACTGTAGCTTGTAGCTGATCCCAGGGAATTAGAATGTGGGTGATCTAGGTACAGAATGCAGCAAGGTCAAAGCAGACATAATTGGGGTGCTGTAGGAATAGAAAGGTCTAGATACTTGAATAGAAGGGAGGGACCCTAAAACAATTTACAGTATGGTCATAAGGGGGAAAAAATCAACTTCAGCATAACAAAGATCAATAAATGTCCTGCTTAGCCTTGATATAAGGTTTTCTGTCTAAATAAAATTAGAAACTTTGTCCTATTTCTCAAATGTGCTTAATATTACTAGTAAGTATCACACAGAGAGATGATGCTCAAGAAGGGATTACACCAAGGTTTCCCAACCTGGACTCTATTGACATTTTGGTCCAAGTAATTCTTTCTTATGGGGGGATAGTCTGTTCATTGCCGTGTATTTAGCAGCATCCCTGCCCCTATATACCACACACCAGTAAGAAGTACCTACCTCCCCCTAGTGTGACACCAAAACTATATCTCCAGACACTGTCAAATGTCACTTGGTGAATAAAATCATCCCTGGTTAAGAACCACTGTTGTATGCAAAGCAAAGCGTCTCCTGTCACTGGTCCCATAATCCTCTAAATGGCATTGTTATATTCAATACAGAGGCTTAAATTCTAAGAAAATACATTCTTCCATTCCCTGACATGGGCTGCATAAAGACTGTCTATCAACAATTTTTTCCTGAACTAATATCAATTTTAAAAATGTTGTACAGTACACAACTTAGATGAATCAATCTATCTGGGCATCTGGTTGTCTATAAAATTAAAAAAAAGTGGGACTAATTTGGCTTTTCCCAAACCTGCCTGATGCTAAGAGTCATCTGGAATCTTTGTTACAAAATGTAGATTCCTAGACTCCATGTCAAACTTACCGTAACAGAGCATCCACGGGAGTAGACTAGAATCTGTACCTTTTTAAAGAGTTATCAGAAGAGTCTTGTCATCAGACAAGTTTGATGGAACAGTGAATCAGATAATCTCTAAGGGCCTATTATCCAGCTCTAACACTCTAGACCTTTCCAAAGAGAAAAACATTTTAGGAAGACCATTTATTCTTTTAGGCCACTGGAAGAGTACAGTAGTAATTGAATTCACCACCATGATAATTTAAAAAGCAGCACCTGAGTGACCTGAGGTATAGGAACCCCCTGGGAATAAGTTAGTCAACAGAAACATTTGGCAGCATTTAGAAACATTAAAAGTATTAGTAATATTGGTGTTCTGTTGCATAATGAATGATACACTTTTGAAGCTGAGGCTCCTTAACTACATTGCTCAATTGTAACACCTTTATTTCCATCTGCTTTTATTTCCACTCTTCTCTTTACAGCTTCAGAATATTGACACACAGTAAGAAACAATAAAAAAGGCAATCTTCTTGAAATGAAAATATAACCTGCAGTGTCTTCTGTTCATTTATGTATTTCTCAGAAGACTATGCTGCTCAAGGAAGGATTAAGTGTACACAGTGCAAAGTGTCTCCCATCACGATTACTTAAGCCTTCAGCCTTTTTGTAACAGGAAATATGGGAACCCTGCAAGTGGCAATGCTGCTGGTGGAAAAGCTGAACAATGGTTCTATTTCATATGTAATGGCATCATCTCCTGAGTCACTGAATTGATGGATGGTACAGACTGTGGTTTATGCCACTTTATTAAGTCTAAAAAGTTACATAAACGGATGTTAACTGAACAAATTAAGAGACAGATCACAGTAGTGAGTTGCTAGGTGAGGAGGGAGAAATAACAGAGTAGACAACTTGTGAGTTGATGCCCTCGAATGGCAAATGTTGTCTGAAAAGTGAAGGCATATAAGGTATGTACTCTCCCTCACATTCTTCCCATGGTCAAAGTCTAAATAAACTGCACAGAGGATCATAGGGACAGGGAGGGAAAACTGAATGGGAAGGAATTGGAGAAGGAGACAAATTATGAGAGACTCTAGACTCTGGGGAAACAAACTGAGGGTTGAGGAAAGGGAGGTTGGTGGGGGGATGAGGTAACTGGGTGATGGGCATGATGTGATGAGCACTGGGTGTTATATGCAACTAATGAATCATTGAACATTACATTAAAAACTAACGACACATTATATGCTAGCTAAATGGATTTAAATAAAAAAATAAAATGGGGAAAAAAGTCTAAATAAACAGACTATTTCTTTCCTATACAGAATGCTAAAAGTATTCAATAAAGTCTAACCTGAGAATAGTCACAGTGTTCATTCAGGCAATTCTTTTTATGGATTTGATCACATTAATGTGATTGACTCATTAACTACCCATTATATTTTCTTTAGTCGTTAGTCTTTAGTGCTTTCAACTATAATCATTTTCTGCCTTTTTGACAGCTACGTTTAAGAGAATAAAACAGTAACAGAGAGGTTGAGGGCTTTTCTGTATGCCACATTACAAGTCAGTGGCATGACTTCAAAATAATTCTTATTTTATTTTCCATTAAACTCCCATAAGGCCATCAAATTTCCTCAAGGTGTATGTCCATGTTAATTTTACATTTTGATCCATTTCAAACACTGGAAACAGGTGACCTTGTTACTTTAGGCAACATATTAAGTGCTAACGGGCCACTGCGGTTACTCTCAAAAGGTTTTATATCAACTGCATTCCATAGCTCAGAGACTGTTGTACACTCAGGTCCTGCTAGAAGAGACTATCAGTGGACCAGCAAGTCAAAGTATCTGGATAAATAACAGCATTTATCCAATTTAATTTTGGAAAAGGAGATCACAGTTATAATAAATTCTAGAAATTTTGAAAATTCTAACCAGAAAATTATATGGAGTCACCAAAAGACATCATGGGTGTGAATTATATGGTCAGATTTGTAACTTAGATATTACTCTGATACAAGTATAGGGAAAAGTTTGCAGAAAAATGCTGTAAATACTCCAATGGATAATGATAAGACTTGAACTTGAACAGCTCACTCAATTAAAGTCTCAAAATATCTCAGTCTCTTATTTCTGTAGTCATCATATTTCTGTATCCAGTCCTCAGCTTTGCAGAGTCAAAACAAAATTCTTTGGTGCAGGCACCTAAGTATGACAGCCTCTGAGGATCTGATCTGCCTCATGCCACTGGAGATCTCAGAACTTAATGTATACCCTAGAATATGGGAATTAATTTTTTAACTTCAAAAGGAAAACAGTCCATTCCAGTGAATGATATACATCACTTATCTCTTAGCTTTACCAGCTTGATACTGATTTCAATCATAAAGTGATCTTGCTATCACTATTCACCAAAAGGTGTGCCTATTTTACTAGTTTCATTTGATATTAGTAGGTGTTACTTTTAAAAAAGGGCTTCAAAGTCATCTACGTTTGGGCAATATGCCTATAACAAAGTCAAATTCTTCTTTATTGAAGCATTTTCCATACCTCTTTTGTTTTAATGTATACGGCTATTCTCTCACAAGGATGGTGAATGGTATTTTCCAAACTTAGCTGAACATGCCATGCTTTTTTTCCTCCTGGAGCATATCTCTGTATTAGTGTTTTCCAGAACACACTTCAGGGAACACCAAAGACCGTCTCTGTGTTCTCAATGCTGTTCCATCATTACACTCATGTCCAATATTTCAACAGCTCTAGGAGGCATTTCACAAACAAAACCACTTCCTTGTGGGGATTTTTAACATATGACTGAAGAAGCACAGAGTGCATGGTAAGCCCAGGGTATCTTAACAACACTCATAGTAGCAATTAACTCTAGCCTTCATTATGTGATTTTAATTTCTGCAGTTTTAATATCTGTGTAGATGTTTCCCTCCTCTCCATATCTACCTTTATTCATTAAATACTCTATGAATACAAAGATTGCATGATGCTGCACTAGCCATTAAACTTGCATCAAAATCCCTCACTGCATAATCTGAAATTTTCATTTAAATCTTGAGATGAAAATGTACAAGCCATTCCTGCAGTAATCTAATTATGTCACTGATATGTAAAAGTAAAAATTAAAAATTTTAACTTTTAGTTATCAAAGGCATTTTAAATCTCAAAGACACACTTAACTGAATGTTTCCATTTTTCATGAAAATAGCTTTTTTTTAAAAAAAGATTTTATTTATTTGACAGAGAGAAACACGGCCAGAGAGGGAACACAAACAGGGGGAGTGAGAGAGGGAGAAGCAGGCTTCCCGCCGAGCAGGGAGCCTGATGTGGGACTTGATCCCGTGTCTCTGAGATCATGACCCGAGCCGAAGGCAACCGCCCAACCAACTGAGCCACCCAGGTGCCCCCAAAATAGCTTTTAATTTCTAACCTGAAATTAGGCCAGTAAGGGTTTATTCCAGAAGTTAATTTGGATCAAATCCTAAATTCAGACTGGAATATTTAGCACTGCAAAATAATACTTTCTTCCTTGTTTCTAAAATTTCCAGATTTTTTATTTATGAACTATCTCTGCCCTCCTATATTCTGCTCAAAATATATCCGTAATATAACCTTTACAAGTAAGGCTTCTGTTCTTGCCATCAAATGGGCAACTTATGGAGCATTTGCAGAGAAATTCCATTTGATGAGAAGAGCACTTCACAGCCCTAAAGTAGTAACTATGACCACTTTCCAAGTTGTTTTTCCAGGCCAGTTCTCTCTTTCAGTATACTTTTTTTTTTTTTTCAGTTTCATACAATTTTGAAAACTTTTTAAAAACTTTTAACAAGATGTTGGCATTTTACCTTTCCTTTTCTTCCATTTAGGATCCATTACTTGGAAGTGAGAAAGACTTTGGCCAGAGGGCTGACTCTGGTAAACTGATTTTTTTTTTTCTTTTAAATGTCTCAGAAGAAACAGTGAGACAAGATGCACTTTGCCAACCCTTGGAGCAGGGATCCTGCTTTAGTGAACTGATATTTCATTTCATTTTAGTTTTGTTTTGTTTTTTTTAAAGTTCCTAAGGGAAGGACACTAAAGAAAAGGCTGCCCTTCTAAACACATGCAACAAAAATTCAGAGCACAGATTCTTATTTTGAAATCCTAAAACTTCCAATTAGAATTCTAGTTTCAAAGAGGTTACTTTCAGTTTCTCTTTTGTTAAGCTAATGGAGTCTAAAATGTCACAAATAAAAATGGCATTCTAAACCAAATTAGCATAATTAACCATGTCAATATTTGTTAATTGGAAAAGTAAGATTTCTATGCAACTAGGCCATAATTTTGATTACATAGATAATTTATACAGCTTACACCCACTACTGATGATCAAACTGTGGGTTTCTTTATATAATGTATTTTATCACATTTATCAAATTCAAATCATAAGATCTAAATGACATAGACATTACTTTAAATTGTTTTTTAATATCTACAGTAATTGTTTGGTCATTAGACATTCATGAGTTAATATTATAAACATATTGAGGAAGAACATGGAGGGTGTTCATGAGAACACCCTGTCCTAGAAACAGGAGGGTGAGGAGGGGATAGTAAATACATAACTCTAGCTACTCCTTTCCTAGATTCACTTTCTGTTTGAAGGCAAGGTGGAGAACCAAACTCATGTATGTTTTTTCCTAATGCAAGCTAGTTTTGAAAAGGCACAAAGATCTAAGTACAGAAATAGGTGAGAGATCTGAATCCTTTGCCCATCTTCGAACCAGGACACTGGCTGAGAATGGAAGATGCAAAACTTCCTAAGAGCAACAGGGCACTGCTAAAAGAAGAAAGTGGAATGCATACTAAATAAGAAAGAAAAAAAAGTCCACTATACTGAAAGAAAAATTTGATCCCATCAGAGGTCCATCAAGGGTAGGGGTAAAAACATAGATTCATTCATTAAATGACAGGGACCAGTGGATTATATCCTCTCTAGTTTCTTCTATCTCTAACATTTCTATGTTAAAAGCTTCAAATAAATATACTGCACAGGCCCAGAGAAGTCAGTGTTAGGAGGAATTACAACTATGTGAAAATGGGCACATATATACTCTTCTTCCTATTTATTTCTAAAACTGAAAGTTGCTCTTTTGAGTTTTTTGCGTAATAAAAAGATCATCTAAAAACCCTAAATAATACCTAGGTTATTTTGTTGTTTAAATATGATTCAACTCAGTTTCTTTTCTTTGAGTATAGCCTGTTGAACACTGGAGTTACAAAAATGGGTAAGAATGGCCCATTCTTTCAGGAATGTTCAGTTATAAGAAGAGACAGATAATCATAAGGTTTCAATATGAAAAGTGTTATAATAGATGTGATCAGGATACTATGCCACCAAAAATAAGAGGCACCTTTCCCCATCCAAAGAGCTTATGAAGAGCCTCCTGAATTAATAGTAGATGAGCTAAATTCTTTTTTTTTTTTTAAGATTTTATTTACTTATTTGACATAGAGAAACACAGTGAGAGAAGGTACATGAGCAGGGGGAGTGAGAGAAGGAGAAGCAGGCTTCCTGCCGAGCAGAGAGCCCGATGTGGGGGCTCAATCTCGGGTCTCCGGGATAGTGACCTGAGCCAAAGGTAGTTGTTTAACCAACTGAGCTGCCCAGGCGCCCCTGAGCTAAATTCTTAAATATACCCAAACAGATGAAAGAATTGGGGTGGAGAAATTTATTAAAGGCTTTTCTCCAACTACCAATGCTAAAATTTAGTTTTCAAATATTTCTCTTCTAAAGGTGGCCTGTAAGTCCAAATATATATAAATCAAGAGAGTCTCCTTTAATGTCAAATTCAAAACAATAGCACATGCAACAGTGGCACATAAGCATCAGACTGAAATAAATCTTCTGGCTGTTTGCCAATTCTATAATACATTTTCATTTTGATTGAACATCACATTGTAATCACCATTAAAATTTGCTTTTAATGTTACTACAAAATAATAAGAAATAAGCCTGAAAGACTTCTTTAAAAATAAATGTAGGCAATTCATAAGCCTGAATAGTCACATAATAATCAGAGTTAAGATAGTCAGAATCTAACTGTGGGCTAAAGCAACAATATCCAAGGTAGAGCCATTTCCTGTATTTTCTTCTGAGTTCATGATGTTGGAGGATCACCTATAACTTTATAATTTACACTGAAGAGACACAGAGAATAGTTAAGAAAATTTTGGAATTAATACTGGGAAATAAACAGTAGCCATGCTTCTTAAAGGACTGAATTTAAGCTAAATTATGAAGGTATTTCTTTAAGTATGCTCACAATCAATGTCACATGTCATCTAAGAACCTACAAATATTAACCATCAAAGTCCAAAAATACTGATAAAACATATACCTAGCCGCTAGATAATTCTGGGAATCCCTATATATAAGAATCATTTTTTTGACTGCAAAGAATAGCCCCATAATAATAATTATAACACTTTCAGCCAAAACAGCAGTTTATACTGTGTGAATTGTATATAATGTGAGAATATATGGAAGGATACTCCCCAGTGGAAAAAGGGATCCCGGGAGGCTGGGAAGATGATGGAGTAAGAGGACCCTTAGCTCACCTTATCTCATGGATACAACTAGATAAACTCATATCAGTGTAAATAACCCAGAAAACTACCTGAAGACCGGCAGAACAAATGTCACAAATAAAGGTAGAGAAGAGGCCACAACTAAGAGGGTAGGAAGGAGTGGAGATGCTGTGGGAAGGAAAATGCACCTTGGCGGTTGACAGGAGGGAGGGAGCCACTGGTGTTAAGAAGGGCAAGAAACAGACTATCATCTCAGGGAGCTGGCAAGAGAAAGATGAATCCCCCTAACATTTGGCTTTGAAGCAAGAAAGACTTGATATTGTGAGTTCTTAGAACCTCTGGGACATAAAGCCTGGAATTTTAAAAATCAGGGGGCTCTGCTCTAGGAGAGCCCCAAGGCCAATAGGAAGCTGAGTTTCCACGCTTAAAGAGAGAGCATAACAAAAAAGCCATGGGAGACACAATGTAGAAGAAGCAGTTTGAAAAACTCCTAGGGCATATGGGGGAGAGAGCAATATACTCATTGTAGAGCCTCTCCTAGAAAAGCAGGGATCATAGGAAAAAACTTTCAGGAACAAAGGAGCAGGCGGGATCCATTTCCCTCCCCACCCCTAAGCATAAACACTTGGACCACCTGCTGCAAGGACATACACTACCTAATTTGCTTACAGCCAGCCACTTCCCCAAGCTCTGGTAGATCTGCTCTTTCCAATCATGCCTGCCTTAGTCCTGGAGCTGTGGTTCCACCCCCTAGAAGACCAGTGCAAACCTTTCCAACATTGCATTTCTCATGCAGTATGCTTTGTGGGGCCCTGGTGCAAGCAATAGCAGCAGCAGAGACTTGTGGAAACCTAAGGCACACCTTGTTAAAACTGCACACCGAACGTAGTCAGGACATAATAGCAGGGCACACACAATACACACAACAGACACCCCTGAAATGCTAGGTTATGGGTAACAGGGGCACATGCTGCACTACAGGGTACCACTGAACCTGTTCTTTGTAAGGACATTACTTTTAAGAGCAGGAGACATAGTGACTTCCTAACACACAGAAAAAGACACAGAGAGTTAGACAACATGAAGAGACAGAGGAATGTGCCCCAAATGAAAAAATAGGACAAAACCACAGTAAGAGACCTAAGCAAACAGGTATAAGCAATATGTCTGGTAGAGAACTTAAAGTAATGATGATAAGGAACTCACTGGACTTGAGAAAAGAGTGGAGGACATCAGTGAGACACTTAACGAAGAGATAAAAAATAACCCATTAGAGATGAAAAACACAATAAATGAAATTAAAAGTACACTAAATGGAATAAATAGCAGACTAGAGGAAGCAGATGAATTAATACAACCTGGAAGACAAAGTAATGGAAAGTAATCTGGTTGAGTTGTGAGAGGAGAGAAAAAAAAAGGTATAATGAGAATAGACAGGGAATTCAGTGACTAGAGCAAGCAAAATAACATTCACATTACAGCAATCCTGGAAGAAGGGCAGAGAGAAAAGGGGGCAGAAATTTTACTTGAAGGAATAAGAGAATTGCAATTTTAAATTGCAAATTTTATTTGAAGCAATAAGAGAACAAAAACTTCCTTAAATCTGGGGAAGAAAAAAGATATCCAGACCTAGAAGGCTCATATATTCCCTAACAAAATCAACCCAATGAGGTCCCTACCAAAACACATAGTAATTAATTGGCAAAAAAGGAGTGATAAAGGAGAATTTTAAAAGCAGCAAGAGAAAACAAGACAGTTACATACAAGGGAAATCCCACAAAGCTATCTGTGGATTTTTCAGCAGAGAGTTGGCAAGCCAGAAGGGAACACCATGATATATCCAAAGTGCTAAAAGGAAAAAAATCTGCAGCCATGAACACTCTATCCAGCAAGGTTATCACTCAGAATAGAAGGAGAGATAAAGACTTTCTCAGGCAAACATTACCTAAAAGTGTTCGTGACCACAAAAGCAGCCCAACAAGAAATGTTAAAGGGAAATTTATTTTTTAACAAAGTGATTTGTTTTTAAAGATTTTATTAATTTGACAGTGAGAAACACAGCAAGAGAGGGAACACAAGCAGGGGGAGTGAGAAAGGGAGAAGCAGGCTTTCCCGCCGAGCAGGAAGCCTGATGTGGGGCTTGATCCTGGGTCTCCGGGATCATGACCTGAGCCGAAGGCAGTCACTTAACCAACTGAGCCACCCAGGTGCCCCTTAAAGGGAAATTTTTGAGTGGAAAGGAAAAACCACGAGTATGAAAAGTAGAAAATGCAAAAACAGTAAAAATAAGTATATCTGTAAAAATCAGTCAAGGGATTCACAAAATAAAAGGATGTAAATTAGGACACCATATGTGTAAAACGTGGGGGGAGGGGTGCCTGGGTGGCTTGGTTGGTTGAGTGTCTACCTTTAGCTTTGGTCATGATCCTGGGGTCCTAGGATCAAGCTCCACATCTTGATGAGGGCTGAGCAGGGAGTCTGCTTCTCCCTCTTCCTCTGCACTCCTGCATTATTGCTCACTCTATCTCTAATAAATAATAAATAAATAAATAAAAATATGGGGAAGAGAGGAAGAAAGAATGGGTTCAAACTTAAGTGACATACAACTTAATATAAACTGCTATATGCAGAAGCAGTTACATACAAATCTAATGGGAACCCAAATCAAAAACCAGTAACAGATATGCAAAAAATAAAGGAGAGACGATCTAAATATAATACTAAAGAAAGCCTGCAAAACATTAAAGAGAATGAGAGAAGGATCGGAGAAAAAAATATAAAAACCACCACAGACAAGTAACAAAATGACAATAAATACATATCTATCAAAATTACTGTGAATATAAATGAACTACACACTCCAATCAAAAGACACGGGATAATAGAATAGATAAATAAACAAGACCTATCTGTATGCTGCCTATAAGGCACTCATTTCAGACCTGAACACTTGCAGATTGAAAATGAGTAGATGGAAAAACTTTTACCATGCAAATGGATGTCAAAGGAAAGTTGGGGTAGCAATACTTGTATCAGACAAAAAACACTTTAAAATAAAGACTGTAACAAGAGACAGAGGACACTGTATAATAATAAAGGGGATAATACACAAAGAAGGTATAATAGTTGTAAATATTTATGCATCCAATGTGGTATCATCTCAATATGTAAAACAGTTAATAACATAAAAGAAATAATTGACAGTAATACAATAATAGTAGGGGCTTTTAACAACCCACTTACACCAATAGACAGATCATCCAAATAGAAAATCAACAAGGAAACAGCTGCTCTGAATAATGCACTGGACCTGATGGATTTAATAGACATACTCAAAAAAATTCCATCCAAAACAGCAAAATATACATTCTTTTCAAGTGCACTTGAAACATTCTCCAGAACAGATCATGTATTAGGCCACAAAACAAGTCTCAACAATTTAAAAAGACTGAAGTCATACCATCTGTATTTTTCTGACCATAACATTATGAAACTAGAAACCATTAAAAAAAATCTGGAAGAGTACAAATACATGGAGGTTAAATAACATGCTACTAAACAATGAAAGGGTCAATCAAAAAGTCAAAAAGTTGCATGGAAATAAATGAAAATGAAAATACAATGATCAAGAATCTCTGGGATGAAGCAAAAGCAGTTCTACCAGGGAAGTTTAGTGTAATTCAGGCTTACCTGAGAAAACTAGAAAAATCTGAAACAACCTAACCTTATACTTAAAGGTGCTAGAAAAAAAAAACAAGCAAGCAAAACTCTAAACAGCAGAAGGAAGAAAATAATAAAGACTGCAACAGAAATAAATAAATAGAAACTAAAATAACAACAGGATAGATCAATGAAACCAAGACTGGTTCTTTGAATAAATTGAGAAAATTGATAAAACTCTAGCCAACTCATCCAGAGAGAGAGAGAGAGAGAGAGAGAGAGAGAGAGAGAGAGAATTAAAATAAAATCAGAAACAAAAGAGTAATAACAACCAACACTACAGAAAAACAAAAAATTATAAGAGAATATGAAAAATTATAGGCCAACAAATTGTACAACCTAGAAGAAATGCATAAATTCCTAGAAGTACATAACCTACTAAAACTGAAGCTGAAGAATAGAAAACTTGACACTGATTACCAGCCATGAAACTGAATCAGTAATAAAAACAAAAGTCCAGGACCCGACAGCTTCACAGGGGAATTCTACAAATATTAAAGAAGACTTAATACTTATTCTTCTCACACTTTCCCAAAAAACAGAAGAAGGAAAACTTCAAAATTAATTCTGAGTCCAGAATTACTGTTATCAAAACCAGAAAAAGACACCACAAAAAAAAAAAAAAAGAACTAGAGGCTAGTACCTCTGACAAACATAAATGTAAATTCCTCAACAAAATATTAGCAAACAGAATCCAACAATACGTTAAAAAAATCATTCACCACAATCAAGTGGGATTTATTCATAGAATGCAAGGGTAAGGGGCACCTGGGTGGCTCAGTTGGTTAAGCAACTGCCTTCGGCTCAGGTCATGATCCTGGAGACCTGGGATCAAGCCCCACATTGGGATGCCTGCTCGGCGGGAAGCCTGCTTCTCCCTCTCTCACTCCCCCTGCTTGTGTTCCCTCTCTCGCTGTGTTTCTCTCTGTCAAATAAACAAATAAAATCTTAAAAAAAAAAAAAAAAGAATGCAAGGGTGATTCAATACTCACAAAGTAATCAACATGAGGATAAAAACAGTACCATTTCAATAGATGCAAAAAAGCTTCTGAAAAAGTACAACATCCATTCATGATAAAAACTTTCAAGAAAGTAGGTCGAGAGGGAACATTCCTCAAAATAACAAAGTTCATATATGAAAACCCACAGTTAACATTGCAGTTAAAAGAGAAAATATGAAAACTTCCCCCCTGAGGTCAGGAACAAGACAAGGGTGTCCATTTTCACCACCTTTATCCAACATAGTACTGGAAGACCTAGCCATAAGCAATCAGAAAACAAAAAGAAACAAAAGACATTCAAATTGGTAAGGAACAAGTGGAACTTTCACTATTTGCACTTACTACTGGAAAGACTGTAACAAAAAGCTACTAGAACTGATACACAAATTCATTAAGGCAGCAGGATACAACATTAATATACGAAATCTGTTGCATTTCTTTATACCAATAATGAAGCAGCAGAAAAAGAAATTACAAAAACAGTCCCATTTATAACTGCACCAAAAATAATACCTAGGAATAAACCAAAGAGGTGAAAGATCTGTACTCTAAAAGTTATAAAACACTGATGAAGGAAATTAGAGGTAACAACAAAAAAAATGGAAAGACATCCCATACTCGTGGATTGGAAGAACAAATATTGTTAAAATGTCTATACTGGGGTACCTGGGTGGCTCAGTCAGTTAAGCATTTGCCTTCAGCTCAGGTCATGATTCCAGGGTTCTGGGATTGAGCCCTATGTCTAGCTCCCTGTTCACAGGGATCCTGCTTCTCCTTCTCTCTCTGCCACTGCCCCTGCGTGTGCCAATAAATAAAATGATTAAAAAAATAAAAAATTAAAATAAATAAAATATCTATATTACCCAAAACAATCTACACATTTAATTCAACCCCTATTAAACTACCAACAGCATTTTCACAGAACCAGAAGAAGGAATCCTAAAATTTCAGTGGAACTACAAAAGGCCCTGACAAAAGAAATCTTGAAACAGAAAATCAAAATTAGAAATGTTTCACAGTTCCAGACTTAGGATATTATTACAAAGCTTTAGTAATCAAAACAGTATGGTAATAGCACAAAATATAGACACACAGATCAACAGAATAGAAAGTACAAAATAAACCCCCATTTACATAGTCAGTTAATCTTCACCAAAGGAGGAAAGAATATGCAATGGGAAAAAGACAGTCTCTTCAATAAATGATGTTGGGAAAACTGAACAGCAACATGCAAAAGAATGAAAACAGATCACTTTCTTAAATCATACCCCAAAACAAACTGAAAATAGAGTATAGACCTAAGTGCAATACCTGAAACCATAAAAATCCTCAAAGAGAGCACAGGCAGTATCCTTCTAGATATGTCTCCTGAGACAAGAGAAACAAAAGCAAAATAAACTGTTGGGACTGCATAAAAAGAAAAAGCTTCTGCACAGCAGTGGAAACAACAACAAAACTAAAAGGCGACCTACAGAATGGGAGAAGATATTTGCAAATGATATATACAATAAAGGGTTAGTATCCAAAATATATAGAGAACTTATACAAGTCACATGAAAAAAAAATAATCCAAATAATCCAGTTAAAAATGAACAGAAGATACGAACAGACAATCATCCAATGAAGACATACAGATGGCCAATAGAAACATGAAAAGATGTTCCATTTATGAGGAACATGCAAATCAAAACCACAATGAGATATCACCCCACACTTTTAGAATGTCTAAAATAAAAAGAAAGAAAAAGAGTGAGGTTGTGGGGAAAAATGAACCCTTGTACACTGTTGGTGGAAATACACACAAACACACACACACACACACACACACACAGTGGAGTATCATGAGGCCATAGAAAAGAATGAAATCTTGCCATTTGCAATGACATAGATGGATCTATACAGCATAATGCTAAGCAAAATAAGCCAGTCAGAGAACAACAAATACTGCAAGACTTCACTCAGATGTAGAATTTAAGAACTGCCATTTGCAATGGCATGCATAGAGCTAGAGGGTATTATGCTAAACAAAATTCGTCATTCGAAGGACAAATACCATGTAATTTCACTCATGTGGAATTCAGGAAACACAGCATAAAGGTAGAGGGGGTAAAAAGACAGCACAAAACAAATTTAACTCTTAACTATAGAGAACACATAGAGTGCTGCTGGAGAAGAGGTAGGTGGGGGGAATGGGTTAAATGGGTGATGTATTAAAGGGCACATGTTGTGACAGCACTGAGTGCTATATGTAAGTGAAGAATCACTAAATCCTATACCTGAAACTAATATTACACTGGTTATTAACTAACTGGAATTTAAATAAAAACTTGGAAGGAAAGAAAACAAAACGAAAAAAGAGAGACAGAGAGACTAACCAAGAAACAGACTTTTAACTAAAGGGAACAAACAGATGGTTACCAGAGGGGAGGTAAATGGGAGGATGGGTGAAATAGGTAATTGGGTAAAGAGTACACTTATTTTGATGAGCACTGAATAATATACAGAACTACTGAATCACTAAAGTGTAAACCTGAAACTAATATAACACTGTAGATTACATGGGAGTTAAAATTTATAAATAAATAAAGGTAAAAATAAATGCATAACTAGATGAAAGAAGTAAAGAAAGGAGGGAGGGAAGAAGGAAGAGAGGGAGGGAGGGAAGGAAAGAAGGAAGGGAGGGAACGAGAGAGGGAGGGAAGGAGGAAGGAAGGAAAGAAAGGAAAAGAAGGAAGGAAGGAAGGAAGGAAGGAAGGAAGGAAGGAAGGAAGGAAGGAAAGGAGGGAGGAGATCCAATTTCAAACTACTACTAAATGAACCCTGGCCATTTCCTCAGCTACCATCCAGTTTCCATCCTATAATTTTATATAAATAGGTAATACAAAGGTCTTTAATGGCCTCTCTGTCCCTAAAGTGGACATCACCTGCCTTGACTTTTCAGCTAAAATAACACCAATGATGCATCCTCCTTTGGAAACTTTCTCTTCCATTTAGCTTCTATGATATTCCTTTAAGCTTTCTTTCTATATCTATGGCTATTTCTTTACAAACTCATCTTCCTCTAATAGGTTCTTTTTTTTTCTTTCTTTCTCTTTTTATTGTTACTTAAATTTTTTTCCCCAGTGTTCCAAGATTCATTCCCCG
>PITA01011873.1:30518-64783 GCA_004023965.1 Spilogale gracilis
CTTGGCTTATTTCACTCAGCATAATCTCTTCCAGTCCAGTCCATGTTGCTACAAAAGTTGGATATTCATCCTTTCTGATGGAGGCATAGTATTCCATTGTATATATGTACCACATCTTCTTTATCCATTCATCTGTTGATGGGCACCTTGGCTCTTTCCACAGTTTGGCGATTGTGGCCATTGCTGCGATGAGCATTGGTGTACATATGGCCCTTCTAATAAGTTCTTAATGTAGAAGCTCTTAATGCCTCAGCCATAGGTTTCCTTATATTTTTACTTTATACCCTCTATAGCTATTCCTAGCTATACAAATAAACTTAATCACCATGGGCAATTAATATAACTTCCAAATTTTATCTCCAAATATAAATCATTTTCTTCATTCAAGGGCACTATATGAAAATTCCTTCATAACATCTCTCTTAAGATAATTCAAATTCTAAGATAGTCAAAAGATAATTCAAAGATAATTTTACATTTGCAAAACCAATAGGCTAATGGTGTATAATCATGCTCTTCCATTCCTAAACCAGCAAATACCACCTCCACCCATCTAGTTGAGCAGGTGAAAGTTAGAAATCATTCTTGTTTAGATACCTTCAACTCCCTAGAAATATTTAATACACCATTGGACTCTTTTTTCATCTTAAAAAATCTCATATCTGCTAACCTCTCCACAAACTGTCTCCATGATGGCCTAGATTTTTTTCATATGCTTTCTTTAAATGGTGTTTCCATAATACCTCTGGCATCTTCTATCCCTCATCTATTCTCCCAACTGCTCATAAGGGATATATTTTTAAAATTTACCCCAACAGATTTATTAAGGTATAATTCACATGAAACACTGTGTAAATTTAAGGTGTACAATGTGATGACTTAATGTATACTTTGTGAAATGACTATCACAATAAAGTTTGTTAACACATCCATTACCTCACATAGTTATCATTTTGTGTGGTGGTGTATGGTGTGTGTGGTAAGAACAAGAATGTTATTAGGTATAATTTACTATGTTATATATTAGAACCCTAGAACTTGCCTTATAGCTGGAAGTTTGTACCCTTTGACCAACATCTTTCAATTTTCTCTAGTCCCTAGAAACCACTAATCAACTGTCTCTATGAGTCCGTTTTTTTATATATTCTACATATAAATGAGATCATACAGTATTTATTTTTCTCCATCTGACTTATTTCACTTAATATGACAGGTTCATTCATGTTGTCATAAATGACAGAATTTACTTCTTTGTTATGGCTGAGTAATTTTCATTACAAATATATACCACATTTTCTTCTTTACCCATTTATTTGTCAGGAAATAATAGGTTTTTTCCAGGTCTCATGAATAATGCTTCAGTGAACATGGGAGCGCAGATATCTCAAGATACCAAGGCTTCATTTCCTTTGGATATATACACGGAAGTAGGATTACTGGATCATATGGTAGTTCTACTTTTAACTGAGGAGTCTCTAAAATTCTTTCCATAATACCTATACTAGTTTACATTTCCACAAACAGTGCACAAAGGTTCTGTTTTCCCCACATCCTTGTCAACACTTGTTATCTATTCTTTTTGATAACAGACATCTTAACAGGTTTGAGGTGTATCTAACTGGTTTTCATTTGCATTTCACAGTTGATTAGTGACACTGAGTAACTCTTCATATACCTGTTGGTCATTTGGGTGTGTTCTTTGGAAAAACGACTTCTATTCAGGTCCTCTCCCCATTTGTTAATCAGATTATTTGACTTTTTCCTACTGAGCTATAGAAGTTCCTTATATATTTTGGATATTAACTCCTTATCAGATATATGATTTTCAAATACTTTGTCCCTCCTGTAGGCTGACTTCATTTTGTTGATTCTTTTGCGGTGCAAAAGCTTTTTAGTTTTATATAATATGACTTGTTTATTTTTACTTTTGTTGTCTTTTAGTGTCAAATCTATAAATCATTACCAACACCAATGGCAAAGAGCTTTTTACCTGTGTTTCCTTCTACGAGTTCTATAGTCTCAGGTATTACATTTAAGCCTTTAATACACTTCAAGTTAATTTTTTTGAGTGGTGTAAGGTAGGAGTCCAGTGTATTCTTCAGTTATTCTTCAGTATCCACATACTGGTATTTTTCAGTATATGGATATCTAGTTTCCCCAAATACCACTTATTGAAGAGACTGTTCTTTCCCGATTGTGTGCTCTTGGGTGTCCTTCTCAAAGATTAGCTGACTGTCTATGTATGACAGTTCTCTACTGGGTTCCCTGGTTGTCTGCTTGGTTCCATTGGTGTATAAAACTGTTTTAGTCCAGTCCCTTACTGTTTTTATTACTATATCTTTGTAGTATAGTTTTAAATCAAGAAGTATAAAGCTTCCACCTTTTTACTTTTCCCTCAAGATTACTTGGCTAATTGTGGTCTTTTGTGGTTTAATATGAATTTTAAGATTGCTTTTATCTATTTATTTAAAAATTTGGTAAGGACTGCATTGAATCTTAGATTACCTTGATGGCATCAACAATTTAACAATATTAATTCTTCTAAGACATAAATAAAGGACATATTTCCATGTATGTGTGTCATCTTTGGTTTCTTTAATCAATGTCTTACAGTTCTTATTGTACAGATCTTTCACCTCCTTGGATAAATTCATTTCTAAAAATTTTGTCTTTGATGCTATTGTAAATAAGATTGTTTTCTTAACTTCTCCTCCCAAAAGTTCATTAATGTTAGTGGATAGATTTCTGTTTACTGATTTTGTAAGCTGCAAATTTACTGAATTAGTTCTAACAGTTTTTTGGTGGAGGCTTAAAAGTTTTCTGTCTATATGATCCTGTCATTTGCAAATGGAGATAACTTTATTTTTTTCCTTTCTCACTTGGATGCCTTTCATTTCTTTTTCTTGCCTGATTGCTCTAGCTATGACTTACAAGTACTATGTTGAATAGGAATTGTGAGAGTGGGCACTCCTGTATTATTCATAATCTTAAAAAAACTTTTAAACTCTCAATGTTGAGTACGTTAGCTGTATGCTTGTCAGGTATGGCCTTTTATGTTGAGTCATATTCCCTCTATATCGAATTTCTTGATGTTTTTCTCTAATCATGAAAAGATGTTGTATTTTATCAAATGTTTTTTTTTAAATCTACTGAGATGACAATATTTTTATCCTTCATTCTGTTAACATAATTTACTGCATTATTTATATTGAATCATTCTTCACAACTGATGTTCTATATGCAGAAACATGTCTGCATCACATCTACACTGAAAAACCTTTGTTATACTCTCTGATGATTTAGTTTAAAAATACTTCAATACAAATAGTATGATATGTGTGTGAATAAACACACACATATATAATATAGAGTTGTTAGAATTTAAAGTACACTAACCAGATGTTCACACTTCAGGAATGGTTACATATGCACCAGAAACCTAACTATAAAAATATACATCAGAGGGTTTGCTAATTAACCTAAGGGATGTTAGAAATAATTTTTTATCAATGGTTGGTGTTCAGAATACATGTTTACCCAGAAAAGTTTCATCAGGCCTAATGCTGTTGCATAAATAAAGACTGAGAATCTGGTAAGCATTAGCAGCCTGATACACTGGGAACAGCCCGTTGGCTCTAGAGTTCCATTGGTCCTAAGTTTTTCTACTGTATAGATAATTCTGTTATCTAATTGAACTATCTGATTAGATGCTCCTGTCATTAGAAAGAATTGTTTTAATGTAAGAAGTATGTCAAAATGCTTTAGAACAGTGCCTGAACCTTTCTACTTAATTCCATATATTTAACAAAATACATCTAATAATTTCTTTCATCATAAAATCATCTAATATTAAGGCCCATTATGTACATAACCTACTCAAACTACTACAATATACAAATATTTACCAAAATGACCTGTCCAGCGGTTGAAAACTCAAATAGTTTTAGGTCAAGACACAGTACCACACAAGAGTTTCCTTTCTTTTTTTTTTTTTAAAGGAACAAAAATAAATCACCTGTATTTATCTATTAAATAAGCTGCCTTTAATGGTGACATAATCACTAGACATTGGAATATACTGATTTTAAGATAAAGACTAACATCTTTGACATAATTGCCCAGGTTGTTTGGGCTGGCATAAAAAAAAAAAAAATGGCATTGCTTGCATGGCTTAAACAATAGAATTTTATTTTCTCACAGCTCTGAGGCTGGAAAATTCAAAATCAAGATATGGCAGGGTTCAGCTTCTGGTGAGAGCTCTTTTCCTGGCTTAGAAATGGCTGCCTCTTTGTTGTCTTCACATGGAGGAATTTGAGCAAGCTCACTGTCTTCTCTCTGTTCTTACATGGCACCAGCCCTAGAACACGAGGTTCCCACCCATATGACTGATTTAACTTTTATCATCTCCTCACTTGCCCTATTTTCAAAAATAGTCACATTGCATGGCCACAATTACCAAACTGTGGAAAGAGCCAAGGTGCCCTTCAACAGATGAATGGATAAAGAAGATGTGGTATACAATGGAATACTATGCCTCCATCAGAAAGGATGAATATCCAACTTTTGTAGCAACATGGATTGGAAGAGATTATGTTGAGTGAAATAAGCCAAGTAGAGAAAGTCAAGTATCACATGGTTTCACTTACTTGTGGTGCATAAGGGGTAATAGAGAAGACAGTAGGAAAAGGAAAGTAAATGGGAAGTAGGGTAATTCAGGGAGAGAAATGAAACATGAGAGACTTTGGACACAGAAACAAACTGAGGGACTTGGAGGAAGGGGGTGGGGAGAAGGGAGAGCCTGGTGGTGGGTACTGAGGGCCACTATTGCATGGAGCACTGGGTGTGGGGCATGGGCAATGAATCTTGGAACACTGAAAAAATAAAATAAATTTAAAGTAAAAAAAAAATAGTCACATTGCGGACTAGGGCTTCCACATATGAATTCTGGGAATATAGAAACATTTGGTCGATAACAATGGCCTATTATAAGACTTTTATGATCCTTGTTTACTTAATCAGCAATATCTCACACAAATCTATTCACTTTCTGCATTCTAGTGCCATGTAGTTTTCCACTAGTTTCTGGAACACTCATTCCTTCTCTCCACTGAGTTCTTTCTCATAGTAGGAAATTCTAACTAATTCTTCTGTTAGCTCAAAGTGTTCTCAGAGAGATATTTTTCTTCCCTCATTTATTGATTCAACTACTTAAAAGCAATAAATTAGGTCTATGACATGCATCATTTGGAATTTTACTGAAGCATACATATGAATGTATTTATTGGTGGTGGTAGAGTGCATTGCATGCCATTTATTGAATGTAAGTATATCTACTTTAGAATCCACTTATTACATCAATATTTTATTCTCTTTTCACATGGAAGTTATTCTCTTCATTTTAGAGCCGACAAAAATGAGAAGATTTTATGTTACACCATTATTTGTAACTCTGAGTATTCATTGAAATAGCAGTAAAAAAAAATGCATTATTTGCCCTTATGGAGCTTACAAAGCTCAGTGGGGGAGCAAATCATTGAATAATAACAACCTTTTACAATTGCACTAAATGATAAATTCTATAAAAATGCTAAGTATTATAAAAATGGAAAATAGAAGAATAATGCTAATATTCTATAGGCAAGAAAAATTTTCTCTGAGGAGAAGACATTTAGGTGAGAGAATACAATGATCAGAAAGAAATATTCCAGTATAGAGGGAAAAAGAAATTCTAAGAAGGTGCAATACACATGGAGGCCCTGAAGTAGAAACTGAAAGAAGTTCAGTGTGTCTGAAGCAGTATGAACTAGGGAGAAGCTGACAAGGAACCAGTAATGCAGAACCTTACAGGACTCAAAGGGATTTTGGATTTTATTTGTAAGTATAATACTTCATTGTAATTTCATTATATAACCACTTCTTATAGTACTATTTTATAGAAACAGGTAATATTTTTAAGTAAACTTCTGTAAAAATTTGTTTATAGCAATTTAAGATAAATTAATATAGATATATTGGTCCTGATGTTCTAAACTGAGAGTCATAGAGCACAGAAAATCTAGACAAGCAGGTGGCAGCATGGCCCTTGGAGAGTCAGTCTCCTTCTCTGTCTCAATTAGCCATTATCTTGGCCCTATATTTGGCAGGAGTTACATAACAGTCAATTCAAGTCTCCATGTGCTGTCAAGTGCCTAAACATGCAGATAGTCTGTGTGGTGTTTTTAACTGAAGAGAGTTTCACATATTTCTAATTTCTAGAAATGCAGGTAACAAAGCTGAAATTACATGGAGAAAAGAATAAAGGGACACTCTACGTTAGGGGGAAAAATATATATTAGTAAACTGTAAGAATAGCTATGTATGGGTCCAAATCTCCTTCCTACTGTGTTTCTGATTAAGATTTCTATTTGTAGTAACATGGAAGGACATAATGGAAGTATGTATATTCTCAAAGCAGAGGTTGAGTAATAGCAGAACTGAGACAATGCAGCAGTTTTAACCAGCATTTACTTTGAGATCTTTCCTCAAAAAGTAAACCTAAACTTCAGTTTTTATGATTTCACTGTGTGTAGAAACTAGTAACCAAAACCTAAACTTGTCCAAGGCAGGAACTTGTCCAAGGCAGGAAATCTATCTTATAACTAAGATTCCAAATGGTTATAAGGTATACCAGAAAAAACCCACTCTGTAGAAAACTGCAAGAAAACTAATTATCTTTAACCTTGAAATTGCCTGGAGAACCATTGGTTAAAAATAGTGATTACGATTTTGGAACCACCAACTGGCCCTCCTGCAGGTTTTACAGCCCAATTTCACACTATCTTGCTAGTCTGAAAGCCCTCAAGTTGAGAATATAATTTAGAGATCCCAGACTTATAGAAGCAAGTGTAAATCATCTCCAGAAGAACTTTTATCCCAGATCTGAGGATTCCACAATTAAAAATCTAAGGAAAACAATAAGTTCATAGAGAAAGTATCAATTACGAAGGAAACAAAGCACCATGAGCAAAATCCAGAATAAAGACTTACAAGTATTTCAGATAATAGAATTATCAGAAACATCAGAAACAGACTCTAAGATAAACATATTTATTACATTCAAAGAACCTTATAAAGCCTTAGAATATATTCTGTGAACAAGAAACTATAAAGAATGACTAAGAAGATTTGAAAAGGAACCAAGTACAATTTCTAAAAATGTAATTAAAATTAAAAATCCAATGAATGGCAGTCATAGCTGAAGAGAGAATTACTGAACAAGAAAGTAAATCTGAGGAAATTATTCAAAAAGTCAGCTGAAAGAAATAAAGAAAAAAAACATGAGGAAAGGTTTTTGATGTGTCTAGATGCCTAGAAGAAAACTCAGAATGACAATGGTGACTTTATACAGAAGCAAGTTACAGTAAAATATGCCTTCCAACTGGGCTAGGGAATTCCTCCTTCTTTTGAACCTTAAAACCACTCTGAGCCTTCATTTCTCAGTCATTAAAGCTGCCTGCAAATCAAACACAAGAAAACTTCTTGGAAGACAGCTGAGTAACATATCAAGCTAAGTGTTCTCTTAGCGCCTCAGCTCTTTCTTCATCAGTCTTCTTATCAGAGTAGAAAAGGCTTTAAAAAGGATGCTATGCCAGCAAAAGCCAGAGCTCTCTGAAAAATAGCCCTTACTTCTATGTGTACTTGTCAGCAGAACCAGTAGCAGGGGGCCACCTAAATGGTAGCATCTGGAGTACAAAATAGCTTCTTGCTGTTTTCCTGCAGCCAAGGTATCCATTAAAGACCTGGAACAGTTTCCAGAGGCACATTAGAAATGGCCTTACTAAATACATAGTCTCGTTTTCCTTCCACACATAGATTATATTGCTTTAATTGGTCAGGCATTCCTACTGTGTTTTCCTGGTCCCAGGACAGGGGACATTGCTAAACTGTTCCTGTATGTGTTATGGTAACACTGTTTCTTGCTGAGGAAGTAAGAACAGAATTAAGGCTGAGAATACATTTTTTCAGAGGCCATTAGTTCCTTTAGTTTTATGTCTGAATCTGAATGTTTCGACTTGATATCCCACACTGTTTGAAACTCAAAGGTTCATTGCTTTGCCCCAGGGAAATATGGATCTTTGCTGGCCAACATGATGAACTGCTTTTTGCTATGCCCTACTCAGACCTTTGGAAGTATTAAGGATTAAAAATCAAGAGAGCCCAAGAGAAATCAGAAATTCTAACTGTAGGTCAGAAGTTGTTGAGAAGAGTGAATTACAACAGGCCTAAAAATCCCATCATCCATTAATCACCATACTGATCTCTTTAATCATGACTGCCATCTATCTGTCTATTGTCTATATTTTTTAAAGCCGCATTGGTGAGACTGCAAATAACTATAGGAATAGTATGATCTTGGTTCAGGATCCAGGAAATTCTAGTCTCAGCTCTGCAACTTGATTAACTATGTGACCTTAGCCAGGCAGCATGCTTTCCACTCTTCATTCTCCTCATATGTAAATAAAGATAATAATAACTACTATGGTCTAAGGAGAAATGACTTATAAGAAGTTTATGAGAGGAGAAATCAGTGACAATGGAATATGGTGTCCAGCAGAGAAAAGGGCTCTTAGCTCTATAATTGCATATATCAAACTTTATTGTCAATGCTACTGCCTCCCCTGGCTTGTGCTCTCTTGCTCTCTTGTCAAATAAATAAAATCTTAAAAAAAAAAAAAAAGAACAGGAAGTCTTTTATCAATATTTAAATTCCTAGCTCCTATGGAATATCTTACATATAAAAGTTCTCAAACATTTACCCCATGAATGAATTCTAATAGTGCTAAGTCAAGATAGGAATCCAGACACAAGGCCACACTGGAGAAATAAGGAAATGAGGGAGTAAGAAGAGTGTTATGCATTACACTTTGTACATGTATTTTCAGTTAAATGGAAATATACACACACACATGCAATAGCTATATATATTATATAAAATATTTATATAAAATATATAAAATATACATAATATCTTGTATCAATTTTTCTTTTTTAAAAGGGTATAACTTCATGAACTTAGAAGGAAACACATTTCTCATTTTCCTATTTGTGTGTGTGCTGGTTGGGGGGGGGGTGATGGACATGTGTGTTCTTTATGTTAAATGGCTTTACAGCAGACCCAAGGATAGAATCTTATTTCTACCAATAGTGACCTGAGTGGTCTAGTGGATCCTAAAATTTTCCTTGATATATTTTCCAGAGGACTATAACATGTAGTACATGTACAAAATAAGTTCTCGTACCTGCCCCTGACTATTTCTATCAGAGTTCACGAACATGATAATTCAACGAAATTTAGTCATTATTTAGTCAGACTTTATGTGCTGACATAATTATCTCCTCCCCATCCCTGCCAAATCATAATTTATGAATTTAGAGGCAAGAGATCCAGCACAAGGCAGGTACAGAGTCTATGCTCTATATGATTTCTTAAATAAAAAACCAACATTTCAATTATATAGATTAAGGATGAAACCACCAGAGGATTCAAATATCACTTGTATTTGAAGTTACAGCCATATATGTGTGTATAGATTATATATATATATATGCATACATATATATGCATATATATATATATAAACATACATGCATTTATACACAAACACAAACAAAAAGATGATTGACTCCAGCAACAAACTGATTCTCTACTTAGGCTTTACTTAAGCATATTTGAATCTCTTTGTGTACTCTGAATATAATTTTACAACATGAGGAAGGTAATTCAAACTCTTGTAGGATATTAAAGAAGACAGAAAATAATTCAGAATTAACAATATGTTCAATGACAATGCACTCAGGTCAGCTTCACTTAACATGACTCAGTTGAAGTGATCTGAAAGATGACCTTTCCAAAACTGTTTTCCTGTCCAAATGGCTACTATGCCAGAATTCTTTAGCATTTTTGTTTACTATCTGGGATCTTTAAGTGTTTATTTTAAGGCAGTATTACTTAATTTCTTCTCTGCTTAGTTAAAACTATCTTAATAACATTTATTTACAGATTTAAAAATAAAATATCACATTAAATGTACATCAAATACATTAAATGTATTGATTATTAAATTTTAGAAATGTTGACACAGAAAAAATTCAAAACAATAAAATGTATTTTTCACTTAAAAGAAAAAGGAATAGAGAAAACAGTCAGTTATTTTAGATGTTTAAGTGGAGTGACCACAAGCTAGTACCTGATCTTTATCTTCACAAAAATTCCTTTTTTTTACCCAGCAACTTATGTGGATTGTTTAGGTTTCAGATGTTCAACTTGTACTGTCCAACCTCACAGACTTGGACACCAGGATGATTTACTGCTAATATGCACTTAGTGCAGTATTCAGGGTACCTATCTCCTCTAAACAGAGACTCTAGGAAACCAAATTACCTAAGGAGTTCATGTGGTGAGCTTTAAACAAAATTTAAAAGAATTTTTAATTGTTGAATATAAAGCACAAGGCATGACTTAAATGTACACAGAAGCTAGACAAATAATAGAAAAGTGGCAAATGGGCTGAAGGTGTCTTAAGAATCAGGTAGATATTTTTTACACTTCAACAAAAATATATGTTTTTTTTTTCTTAAAACACAGGAAATACAATGTCCATTTTTAAGCTGATTTTATTTTCCATTCTGAGTCAGGGGCACAGAGAAATATCCCTCTACTACTACAAAGAACACCCATGATGTAAACAGGATAAAAAAAATGAGAATGAATACTAAGCTTTAGTACTGGGAGAAATAGCCTATGCTGGAAACCATGGTGAACTAATGAAATAATGTTCTGTAATTCTACTTGACTCTTGTGCCTTGTTGGAACTTGAGCTGTATTTTCCAGGCCTAATTTTTAAAGAGGAGCTGAACATCTAATTTATGAATGTGAAGTATCCTGATTTTTAAGAGATTTAGTTTCTAAATAAGGTTCAGGGCAAACAAAACACATCTGAGGCCATACTCAGTCTATGGCCTGCTTCTTTAAGACTTTCATCTAGAGGAATGTTATTGTGGTCTGAATATTTGTATTATCTCCTTTTCCCCCTATTTTGAAATCCTAACCCCCATAGGTAATGATATTTGACATACAGGATCCTTTGGGAGGTGCTTAAATCTTGAAGGTGACACCCTCATGAATGGGATTAGTGCTTTACAAAAGAGGCTCCACAGAGATCCCTAGCCCTGTTCACCATGTGAGGACTCAGTAAGACACAGTGAGAAGTCCGCAGTCTGCAACCCAAAAGAGGACCTTGCCCCTGACCACACTGGCACTCTGATCTCAGACTTCTGGATTCCAGAACTGTTATTTATAAGCTACTCAGTGGATGCTATTTGTTGTAACAGTCCAAATTAAGAGATGTTTCAGTCAGACAATGGCTAAATTTAATTTTATGATCCAGAGAAAGCTACAGTAACTAGAAACATGTGCTCTCATAATTCCCTCCTGTTGTTCTCTTTGGGCTGACTTAGATTTCTGCTCTCATGCTCTGGTTTTTAATAATCCATGGATGACGCATTAACAGTTTCTTTCTAGAAAGTCAGATACAGAATTGGTTAGGTTATACTTTCTGTGGTTACTTTTCAGTCAAGAGGTTCACCCTTTTAAAGTTTTCAAACAGCTGTTATTCACTTCTCAGAAGGTGCTTCCAATTTGCAAGTGATTCTTTTTAAAAACACCACCTTCCTTACTTGCCTGGGCTAGCCACACGTTTATAACTCATTCCCTTAAGACTTCGTTCTTCTATTCATGGCTATCTTAAATGGTTCCGTGTTGGATTTTAAATTTGCCTGACCTTGCCTCAAATTCAGAGGAATTATACTGACTCCCTGTATGATTATATGCAGTAGTACTCCAGTGCTCTCATTTTATTATTTCTTCATGCATATCACCACCTTTCCACTCTAAATCTTTTTTGTAGATTGTCTTACTCTGGTACAAAGTGAAATACTTGATGAAAGGGAAGGTGATGTATGCCTTATTCTTTTTCCATTGGTAGACTTGTCTGTTTCCCCTAATTCCAAGTGTAAAGTATCATTTGATGGCTACATGTAATTTAACTATTTCTATTGCTATATTCCCTGCTCCTCTTTCATTTTTCTACCCATTTTGAAAGTTCAAAATTTCTTACCTACACCTCTTTTCCTCTCATATTTTATTGTTGGTTGGTAAAGATGGTAGACAATAATAAGCCCTCTTACGGGTGATAAAGGGACATTTTTCCTAGGGCAAATTCTGCTTCTCCAAAGGAGAAACAATAAATGTGTCAAACACATTTTGGGGTCTCTGGGATCATGACCTGAGCTGAAGGCAGTTGCTTAACCAACTGAGCCACCCAGGCACCCCTCTCTAAGTCTTAATATTCTGATGTTACTTCAACTACATAATTATTTCAAGTGTAGACATTATATGTGATACTGCTTGATACTTAAAGATAAACTGGAGAGGCGCCTGGGTGGCTCAGTCAGCTAAGTGGCTGCCTTCACCTCACGTCATGATCCCACAGTCCTGGGATCAAGACCCACATCAGGTTCCCCACTCAGCAGAGAGCCTGCTTCTCCCTCTCCCTTTGCCTGCCACTCTGCTTACCTATGCTCTCTATCAAATAAATAAAATCTTTAAAAAAATAAGTAAACTGCAAGTATATCAGGTTTGCTAGTCAGATTCTCTAATATTACTTAAGATGACTAAGGAAAGACAAATTAGGGCACCTGGATGGCTCAGTGGGTTAAAGCCTCTGCCTTTGGCTCAGGTCATGATCTCAGGGTCCTGGGATCGAGGCCCACATCAGGCTCTCTGCTTGGCAGGGACCTGCTTCCTCCTCTCCCTCTGCCTGCCTCTTTGCCTACTTGTGATCTCTCTCTGTCAAATAAATAAATGAAGTCTTTTAAAAAAAGAAAAGTTATATTCTTTATAAGAAAGTATAAATATGACTCCCAGTATGTTATAAAAACCCTGTCTTTTAAGAGTATATTTTTCAAACCAGATTATCAATATTTCTGGAGAAAAGTTTTAGTGTTATAATCATACACTGTTGAAAAAATCATCTCTGTCCAGTTTGGTGCTCTAATACAAATGCAAAAAGTCACTGTACTTTAGGATGACTTTAAAATCTTTCATCATGGAAAGCATAATACTGGTTTTTATATTTCCATACTTCCCTGAAGTGTACTGCACATTTCTCTGCACTACCTAGCATAATCTTTTACTGTTCAATGATATACTGTTTAAATGCTTTTGTCGAATTGGGCCATGTTGCAATGAACAACAACCTGCATTATGTATAGATGTGATAATAGGAAGCTCCTGAATAATGTCTTTTTTCTCCACATACAAACTAAAATCTGTTAGGGGAGCACATATATAAAGAGCCAAAACTCTCCATTATTTTTGATGTCTTCAAGAACACTGAATGGGGTTCAATGGGGCAAAAGTAAGACAAATTGGAAAAGAACTTTAGAGGCAGATTTTGGCTCAAAACAAAGAAGACAATTATAAATATAAAGGGCTATCTTGGAAGGAAACACGCTTTCTTGCAAGGTAGCGAGATCTCTGTTATCTGAGGTGTTCAAGGAGGCCTAATGATGGTGGAAAATTCAAATACAAAGCAGAACAAGGGCCAACATTATTTTCAAAGCCCTTTCAAAAAGTTAGAATGCCAATAACTGGCAATTTGAGAAAAGAAAAAATATTTATTTAAATAAAAGAACACATATTTAAATATGTACTCTTTGTGTATTAGAATTTTCCTGTGCCCTGGAGATACAACAGTGACTAAGCCATACATCTGACTTATGAAACTTACAGCCTATTGGAGAAAACTGACAACAAACAATTGTAGACAGACTAAAAAGCCTATGTCCTTGGTTCTATAAGAGTATGGGGCAGTGAAAGACTACCTTCAATAGAGCAGCAAAGCCCAAGCTTGCAGTATTACAAACAGAGGAGACAAAAAAAAAAAAAAAAAGAGAGAGGGAGAGAGAAAGTCTCAAAGGAATTTGCATATGATATTTAAAAAAAAACCAGCAAAATAATTATGGCAAAAAACACATTTTTGCACTTATTTTACCATTTCTTGCTAAGGTGTCTGAACTAGATCCTGACGCCATGAGGAGCCACTAAAGAATTTTAAGCTGAAATGTAGTCTGATGATACACAGGTTACAGAAGAAATAACTGTATGCACAATGTGAAAAGGAGCAGACCTGGTAGGACCTGGTAGCAGGATGAGCACTGCTGAAATAAATTCAGTGGGAAATGATTAAAAATTTAATGTACTTGGCAATGGGAATACAGAGAAGGGAAGAAGATCAAGAAATATTATCCTCTCCTGAATCCATTGACTGATTAGTTACAGAGAAGAACGATAAGAGAAATAATGTTTCTTGGATTTCTGCCTCCTTTCTTCTATCATTTTATTTCAGCAGCTGGAAACTGAATAACAAAATAAGCACCTGGACTTCTCCATGCATCCAGGAGGAGCCTGAGAAACATATGGGCCACACTCCTTACCACTTATAAAAGCAAAATAGGATTTCCAAGAATTCTTCTGACACACTCAGGGTTTCTCTTGATCACTAATAGCTACTTTAAATTTAAGTGCTATAGACTGTTTACCTCTTTTTAACCTACATGTTAAAAAGCAAATAATCGTCAAAAGATGGCAATACAGTAGAACTAGTCAACCTTATTTTTAAGCCAACATCCCATTTTCCTCTTACCATTTATACCTTTCCACTGGACGCATATTAAAAAAAATAATTTTTTAAAAGATTTTATTTATTTATTTGAAAGAGAGAGTGAGCACAAGCAGGGGGAGAAGCAGGTGGGGAGAGGGAGGAGAAGTAAACTCCTGAATGAGCAGAGAGCCAGATGTGGGGCTCCATCCCAGGACCCTGGGATCATGACCTGAGCCAAAGGCAGAGGCTTAACTGATAAGCCACCCAGGCATCCCAAAAAATAACATTTTAAAGATAAAGAAGGCTGCATCATCCAGAGTGAGTATGATATATATGTGTGTTAGTAAGCTTATGCCATACAAAAAAAATCTAGTTCTGTATGGAACAAAGGATACTAAGCTAGCTTAAAAATGCATTTTCTGGATCTGACAATTACACTTAAAAAAAAAAAAAAAAACTGCTTCATGGGGAAAAAACAAGAATCTAATACAATTACCCTACTGTTAAGAGGCCCTTATTCCTATAAGGAAATCCATCTGCTGGGCTGAAAGACAAGGTCATATAATTGCTCACTTAATGTTACATGACTGAAATCAAGAGTTTTAAGGAAATCTCTGTTTGATGTTTCACATCTCTGTTTCACACTGATTTGCAAGTAATCTTTTCCTGAAATTCAAACATTTTGGTAACCCAGAAGATTGCAGTTTAACTAGAGTTTAAGAAGGTATTATGTCTAAATTGGCTTAAGCTGCTCTAGCAAAATACCATGAACTAGGTAGCTTAAACAACAGACATTTATTTCTCACAATTCTAGAGGCTGGGAAGTCCAAGAACAAGGTGCTTGCCAATGTGGTTCCTAGTGAGAACCCTCTTCCTGGGCTTTCAAGCTGCTGCTTTTCCACCATGCCCTCACATGTTAAGAGAGAGAGCAAGATCTGGTTTCTTCTTATAAAGACATATTCATCCTTCCTGGGGGTCGCACCCTCATAATCTCACATAAATGTAATTACCTGCCAAATGTTCCACCTCCTATCATTACATTAGGAGTTAAGGCTTCAACACATAAGTTTTTGTGGGGGGGACACATTCAGTTCCTAAAAACATATATGAGAGTATCTAAAAAAACCTCAACATATCCATTTAACAGGTATTATGGAACCTAGTATATTCTTGGACTACTGTGGATATAGAAAGGACCAAAACAGACAAAGATTTCTGTAGTTTTATAGCATACATTCTAATGGGGAGGGGGCAGAAAACAACCAACAAAGTCAGTCCTATCATGTAACAAATAGTAAATGCTAAAGAGAAAAACAAAGGGGATGGGCAAGGGCATGACAATGTATGTACTTTAGAACTGATTACTGAAGAAAAAGGCCTCACTGAAAAGATGGTATTTGGGCAGAGACTTAAAGGAAGTGAGACAGTAAACCATGTGGCTAACTGAAAAAGAGGCAAAAGCAAGTAAAAAAAAATCCTCAGAGCACAGTGATCTTTATGTATTCCATAAACAATAAAGAGGCCAGTGAGGTTGGATGAAGTAAACAAGAGAGAAAGGAGGTTGGATGAAGTAAACAAGAGAGAAAGGAGGTCAAAATTAGACAAGACATAAAAGACAAGATCAGGTAGGGATTTATAAGCCATTTTAAAGATTTTGGCCTACCTTTGGTTGAGATAATCAACTAATAAATAAAGAGTACTGAGCAAAAAAAAAAAAGAATTTCAATTGTCATTTCAAACTATAACTGCTGTGTGAAAAGAGGCTATGGAGAAATATGGGTGAAGAAAAGAGGTTTTTTTTCTTTTTTTTTTTTTTTAAGATTTTATTTATTTGACAGCGAGAAACATAGCCAGAGAGGGAACACAAGCAGGGGGAGTGAGAGAGGGAGAAGCAGGCTTCCCGCCGAGCAGGGAGCCCGATGTGGGGCTGGATCCCGGCTCTCCAGGATCATGACCCGAGCCGAAGGCAGTCGCTTAACCAACTGAGCCACCCAGGTGCCCCAGGAAAGAGGTTCTTTAAATCCAAGTGATAAATAATTGTAGTTTAGAGTAGGACAGTAGCAATGGAAGTGGTGGGAAATGGTGAGAAGAGGGAGAATTATGGATATACTTTCGAGTAGAGATAAGAGGATTTCCTGATTGGAATGTGGGGATGATGATAAAAAGAATCAAGGATGATTCCATGTTTTGTTGGCTGTAGCACGTGAAAGGGTGGCATCCACAGGGGAGAGGCTGGGAGTATGTCAGATAAAGGGCAAGAATTTGGTTTTGGATATGTTAGGTTTGAGAAGTCTACTAGTCATCTAAATAAAAATGCTGAGTAAATATTTGGACATGTAGGTTGGGAGTATTAAAAAAGGCTGGGCTAGAGACAGAAATTAGGGAGTCATTAGCACATTGATGGTATTTTGGTTAGATCTTCAGCAGTAACAATTCTATTCCCCAAATCTCACTGGGTCACAAGAAGAAATATTTCTCACTCACACTACTTCTTAGTTGCTACATGGGCTTCATGTTGCACTACCGCTTTGTTTTGTGTATGTGTGTGTGTTTTTTAAGATTTTATTTATTTATTTGACAGAGAGAAACACAGCTAGAGAGGGAACACAGGCAGGGGGAATGAGAGAGGGAGAAGCAGGCCTCCCACTGAGCAGGGAGCCCTATGCAGGCTTAATCCCAGGACTCCAGGATCATGAGCTGAGTCATTTAAAGACTGAGCGACCCAGGCGCCCCATGCACTACTGTTTTTGTTGTCTTATTCAAGCATCCTGCCTAAAGGAAGAATCTCTTTCTGGGATATACCAGTCTTATTTTATATGACAAAATATTAACACATAAAACTTCTGTTAATACCTGGCATACTATCATTTCCAAGCACATTTCATTCATTCACCTAACCCAGGTAATCACATGATCAAGCCAAACAAAGTGAGTAGTGACATAACTCCACCACAAGGAGGCACATTTCAACGTCAGTCACACTGAAAGAGAGAAAACATGAAATCTTGTTACGGAGAAGAGACACAGAATGAATGAATGAGTGCAATGTTATAATCTATCGCAGGTACATAATTGTATATTTAAAACTCCAAGATTAAATGAGATTATCAAATAAATGAGTATAGAAAAAGAAGAGAAATTATCAAGGACGGAGTCCTGGATCATTCTGTCCTTAAAAGGTTGACCACATGAGGAAAAAGTGGTAAAAGAGACTGAGAAATAGCTACCAGCGAAATAGAAAAGCAGGAGAATGTAGTCAACTGAAAGCCAACTACAGAAAAAATTTCAAAGAAAAGACAATTATTTGTGTCAGATGTGGATGATAAATTAATGTGAACTGACAAATGACCACTGAACTTAGGAATATGGGAAGACTTTGGACTTATACAAGGAAATTTCACTGGAGTAAAAGAGAGCAATAGCCTGAATTCAGTGGTTTTAAGAAAAATAGAAGTACAACTGGATGCAGTCAGTATAGATAACTTATGAGGAATTCTGCTTTTAACAAAGAGCAGATAAGTCAGTAACTCAAGAGGAAATTTAGGTAAAGAGAAAGTGTGTGTTTGTGTTTATGTATATGAATGTGTGTTAAATAATGGAGAATAATGACATTTATGTCCTCTGAAAAATGATCCCACAGAGAGCAAGGAAAAATAGAAGAGAAAGGGGAAAATTGTTAAAAACAAGATTATTAATTAGACAAGAAAAAAAGGGGGATCCTGGGTATAAATGGAGGGGTTGGCCTTAGTGTGGTACTCAGAGAATGCATATGTATTCAAAGAATGAAGGAAGATTTGTGGGTAAAGATGCTGACAGGTAGATAAGCTCCATTTTTTTTCAAGAAATGCACAGAGCAGTAAATTAAGAAGCAGTAGACTAGGAAAAGCAGAATATCATAGTGGAGAAAGGCACTGCTTGGTTTTAGTTCCTGATTTAGTCCTTACTAGCCATATGACTTAAGGCAAATCATAAACTTCTGCTTCCTCAAATTTCTTCAGTGGTAGATGGAGATACTGGTGTCAACATAAAGTTGAAAAGGATTAAATGACATAATGTATCTATCTTTCCTCAATAAAATGTAAATTCAATGAGGACATGAAGTTCTACCTTTTTTTTTTTTTTTTTACATTATATCCCTAGTGCTTATTAAGTGTCTAAGACTTAGTAGGCATACAACCAACAATGAATAAAAACATCTGAAAAGTAGCTACATGGTACCTGGAATATGGTAAGTGTTCAATAAATGTAACCTATTACCACCATTTACTAATTTTAATATCTTCTTTGATTGATCTATAGTGAGATGATCCCTTTCTTAATAAAGACAAAAGACATTTCCCTATGGTTGAGGTGGGTATAAGGTAGGGGGAGGATATGAGGTGGGATCTGAAAATCAAATTCTTATTTGACTTATTACAAGTTAATAGTTACTTCAAAAACTTCCAGATTCTTCCTCAGAGGTATCAATGAATAAGGCTAAAACCTTTCCTATCACTATCATTACTATTTATATTTTTTCTAGAAGGAGTTATAGCATTTCCTATTCTCATTAACTTTCCTTTTTCAATACTGGGGCACCTGGATGGCTCAGTTGGTTAAACATCGAACTCTTGATTTGTGCTCATGTCATGATATCAGGGTCATGAGATGGAGCCCCAGGTCAAGCTCCACACACAGCACAGACTCTGCTTGTCCCTCTCCCTCTGTTTCTCCCCCACATTCACTCTCTCTCTCCCTTTCTCTTTCCCCCTCTCTTTCTCAAATAAACAAATAAAATCTTCAGCACAGAGTAACCATGACAATAACTGCATACAGGAAACCAGGTTATCTTCTGAATTCTCTAATCAATCATATTTTCTCTTAGTAATAGTGCATATACAGGTAAATGTTACAGATTCTGAGTTTCATTTTTTAATGACTACTCAACCAAAATGTTCATTGACTAGAAATGAGAAAACTAAATGTCATTTATCAAATTCAATTATGAGTAACCTACTTATTAAATAGTTTCCTACTGTTACTCAAATTTAAAAATATACATTTGATGCTAATGCATGAGAAGAAGCATATAGAATCAATACACTTAAAAATACAGCTTATATCTTGCACACTTAGTCACATCAACTGATGACCCACTGAATAATTTGATAGATCAATTAGCTCCATCGGCATTAAAATATGTCAGTATTTTTAGCCTCTGTTAATTCAGCCAACGGAATAATCAATGAAAACACATTTTCACTGTAGTAATTCAACAGTCCCTTCTGCCTTGCTTATTCAATTGTGAGGCTCCCATTCTTTTCAAGTAACTATTTTACATAGTATGCATGTGTTCTCATTCAGTAAAACACTGAGTTTTCATAACTGTATACTCAAAAAACACAATTATCAAATACATTACATGTTATTCTTGTAGATACTTTAAATGTTTACATTTATTGCCACAATTCTTTTGGCAAAGAGTGCGTATCTACCAAGAAAAGCTTAGAAGTCACTCACCGAACCATCTACAAATATTGACTGAATGACCAAAGCTACTGGCTATAATTTATATACAGAGATTGTAATTAGAAATATACCTAAATTGTCATATCTAATTCCCATACTACATGAAGAGGCAATATTATTCCCAAAACAAATATAAGAATTTAATAAGCTTGATTAGATTCAATGATTTATCAAAGGTTACATGGCTAGAATATGATAAATCCAGTAATCAAACTTGGCTGCACCTAAGCCAAAGCCCTTGCTTTAAGTCTGTGCTATCACATCCCCAGGTTATGAGATACAGCAATGAATGACACAGTCCTTTTCTCACAGTCTGGTTGGGGGACACAGGAGTATAAAACCAAAAATTTCAGAGCTAATACAATAATAAGAAAAATGCATAGAATGATGCAGGAATAAGATCACTGCCTGGTAGAATTTTGTCCCCTAAGAACTTAAAACATCAGATTTCTTTTTTTTAAAGATTTTATTCATTTATTTGACAGAGAGAGAGAGAGAGAGATCACAAATAGGCAGAGAGGCAGGTAGAGAAAGAGGGGGAAGCAGGCTCCCCGCTGAGCAGAGAGGCCGATGAGGGACTCAATCCCAGGACCCTGAGATTATGACCTGAGCAGAAGGCAGAGGTTTATTAACCCTCTGAGCCACCCAGGTGCCCAAAATATCAGATTTCTGATTACATACACTTGAAACATAAATACCCAACCTTAACTGCTATGGCTTTTTTGTCTTCAGGTTGGCATGCTTATGCTTCTATGTTTCATACCACTTTTGCTCCCATTTTTAATTCATTTCAATAACTACAGGATCTGTTTATACATTATACCATAAGTAACACTTGGCCTTGGTCAATACTCATCATCTCCATAAAATTAATTAAATTAAAATAGTAAATTACTCACAACACTATGTCACTTTCATGATGTGAAGTCTTCTTCTTCAGAGCACACATTTAAGTGGTGGGGATGGGGCAGAGGGAGAGGGAGAAAGACAATCTTAAAGCCAGTTCCATGCCCAGCACAGAGCCAGATGCAGAACTTGATCTCAGGACTCTGAGATCATGACTTGAGCCAAAATCAAGAAACAGATGCTTAACTGACTGAGGCACCCAGTCACTCCTAATATACTTTCTTATAATAATGGACTCCTCCCTACCCTGATCATAACAGTGGGCACATGACCCAAACTAAGCCAACCAGATTCTATCCTCCAGAAATTTTAAATGCAGGGAAAAAACACACTCAGAAACTAAAATTAGAGCTGTTTCTGATGACAGTGCATTAGAAATTCAGCCTAATTTCAGTAGCCTGAAATTAGTAGCCTCACTAAGTAGCCTCAGTAGCCTCACCTACAAGAGACAATACTAAAGTTGCCCTGGTTTCTGCCCATCTCAAGGCTTGGTTTTTTGTTTTATTCTATTTTTGTTTTATTTTATTTGTTTATTATGTACAGTAATCTACCATATAGTACATTATTAGTTTTTAATGTAATGTTCAATGATTCATTAGTTGTGTATAATACTCAGTGCTCATCATCACATGTGCCCTTCTTAATACCCATCACCCAGCAAGCCTTCTTTTCAATCCTTTCCTACATATTCTACATCTTAGTCCTTTCTTCACTACTAAAATAATTATAATTTATAACCTATTGCCACAAGTGGGGTATATGAAAATATAGGGATCAGCCCATTGTGTTACTAGTTCTACTGTGAACTGAAATCAGAAGATTAGAGATGATTTGTGTGGAATATTGTGACAATATTTAGGATATGCAGTAAACCCATGACTAATGGACCCAACAGAAACAATACAGGTACAAAACCAAAACCAAATTCAAAACAAATATTTTGGAGACTGGAGTTTATTACTTTTGTAAAACTGAAAAAGCCCAATGTAGTTGACCTATAACCAGGTAGCTAATTGATCCCTTAGAAATATTTCATTTCAGGAACCTAATGCTTACCAACGATTGAGAAAAATCACTGTGGCAGTCGCGAGGCTAATCTTAGTGAGAAAGAATCCTTATGTTGAACATACCATCACGTCACTTCCATACTCACCCTACTCTGCCACTTTGTAAATAAGTGCACTATGAATAAAACCTGGGTTGACTAAGGAAGGAGAATGACTTTACCTAAGAAGTGGGTTATCCTATTTACCTTTTTATTTAGAGCTTTCTTTAAAGCAAGGTCTTGCTAGTGAAAACCCGCACATGCCACACCAATTTTGTAAGCTCAATTTGTTGCAGATGATATGAACCAAACTCAAATTACCTTAAGAAAAAGAAAAGAAAAGAAAAAAGAAAAAGAAAAAGAAAAAGACACGTACTAATTTTCCTAACCAGAAAGGTTAGGGGTGGTATCTACATCAGATATGAAGTAACCAAAACATTATCATTTCTCTGAATTTCTTAGCTTTACTTCTCTCTGTAGCTTCCTCATTCTCTTCCACAAAACGTAGATGTTCTCTCTTTGGCAGAGGACATCACTGGGACAATATCATGAACTTATCTTCTATTTCCCAGTGCTGGTATATATTTCATCAAAAGCTTCAACTCACTCATCTTAGGTTATGTACCCATCCCAATTACAGCCAGTAATTGTTACAACCTGTCTGCACAACCCAGGTATTTTTGTGAATAACAGTGCCATCAGAACCTCATGGAGAAGAAAAAGGGCAAAGTACAAAGAAGAAGGTACTATTATTAGCAAAACTGATATGAGGTACACAAAAACTGTGCATTATGAAAAAATATTATTTTGTAAAACATAATGTACAACACAAATTTAGCCTTAGATAGTAAAGACTCAAAAGCCCTAAAGAAATAAAAGCTATGTAAATGAATAAATTATCTACTTCTATATTATTAAAAACCAAGTGAATAGAATTCTGAACCTCAGAATGATCCTATCATAACAGGCTATAATTCTCATGACTCAATAGATGCTTTACCAATCAATGTTGATTACTTAAACTTTATCTTTACTGCTACCTAGAAAAGCTGTTCATAAACAGCATTTATAAAGTATTAAAGGTCATCAGTTATTAATTAACTCCTTGATCTCAAAAGGATTGATGATCCTGATTATCTTTAAATTCATGTAAGTTATTTTCTTATTTATTTATTAGCTAAAAGTATTTATTAAGGAGAAAAATTATTGTAATATAATATGTTCAAGGCTCATGAAAAGAATTTGGCATCAAATTCAAAGGAAAAAGAAATGTAAATGGATCTTAATAAACTTGATAAATCTATTTCATTACTGTGAGTTTTAAAAATCCATTTCAATGGTAATAAAAATCAGCAGATAAAACACAAACTTTTATCACTCTCTGTCTCATTGCTTGTGAAGTTATGTTGTTTGATTCCGAAATCAGTAGAACTTCACTTGACCCTAGGGCCCTGAGATCATGACCTGAGCCAAAGGCAGATGCTCAACCAACTGAGCCATCCAGGTGCCCCAAGTACCAAACAATATTCTTAAATGTGATGCCAACTCTTCACCCTACGACTATCTTTCTTATATGATAGCTTGAAGCTTAGGACTTCAGGGAGTAAGGCTTTCAACAAATTAAGTCAGGTACTTGGATCTTGAAGCTTAGGACTTCAGGGAGTAAGGATTTCAACAAATTAAATCGGGTACTTAGACGTGGATTAAGAAAATGGCATGAACCAAAGCCCAGGAAAGGGAAAGGGAAAAGTCATAGAATAACACTGTAGAACAAACTATCGGATAGGAGAGAAGACACAGATTCATGGTTTTACATGTCTGATATTACTGGTAACTTACATTTTGTCTAAATATATTTATTTACTTTAAAAACTTTTTTAAACAGTTTTAAATTTTTTATTTAAATTCCAGTTAGTTATTATACAGTGTAATCTTAGTTTCATATGTACAGTACAGCAATTCAACACTTCCATACAATATCAGGTGTTCATCACAAGTTCACTCCTTGTTTAACCATCACCTATTTAACCATCTCCCCACACACCTCCCCTCTGACAACCATCAGTTTGTTCTCTACAGTTGAAGTCTATTTCTTGATCTTTCTCCCTCTATTTTTTCCCTTTTACTCACTTGCTTTGTTTCTTAAATTCTACATATGCACGCTGATGTCTATAGCAGCATTATCTACAATATCCAAATTATGGAAACAGCCTAAGTATCCATCGACTGATGAATGGATAAAGAAGATGCGATGTGGTGTCTGTCTGTATTATGCATATGTATGTGTGTGTGTGTGTGTGTGTGTGTGTGTAACACATATATAAAATGGAATATTATACAGCCACAAAATGAATGAAATCCCGCCATTTGCAAAAATGTGAATGGAGTCAGAAAGTTTATGCAAAGCAAAATAATTAAGTCAGAAAAAGCCCAATTATATTGAAATCAACAAAAATGGAACCAAGTAATGATGGATATTACATAATGCTTTAAAACTAAATTGAAGGGGAATCTGGGTGGCTCAGTCAGTTAAGTACCTGACTCTTGATCTCGGCTCAGGTCATGATCTCATATGTGAGATCAAACCCTGCATCAGGCTAACACTGAGCATGAAGCCTGCTTAAGATTTTTTTCTCTCTTTCCCCCTCTATCTACCCCTCAACCCCTGCTCTCTCTCTCAAAACAAAACCAAAAAAAAAAAAAACAAAAAAAAACAACCAGATTGAAACGCCAATTTTATTTCTATGATAGATAAAGCATTATACATAACAGGACAATATAAGCCAAAAGCTGCCTTTTGAGAGTTCCGATGACATTTGTGTATTGAAAAGATTTTATCTTGTTAAACCATGCTATTTTTCTAATGTCTAGAGCTCATCTGTCATTTTAAAACCTATATTACATAAAATGGTTATTTTTAAGAAGTCAGAAATTTGAAAGAAGTAGTTAGATATTTGGAAAAAATTTTCTAGGGCACCTGGGTGGCTCAGTTAGTTGGGCAACTGCCTTCAGCTCAGGTCATAAAGCCGGAGACCCAGGATCAAGCCCACATCAGGTTCCCCGCTCAGCGGGAAGCCTGCTTCTCCCTCTCTCACTCCCCCTGCTTGTGTTCCCTCTCTGGCTGTGTTTCTCTCTGTCAAATAAATAAAATCTTAAAAAATTTTTTTTTTTTCTAGCCAGCAGGCTTCAACCTCAAATGATAATTTTAAAATCCTTAGAATCATCAGAATTTATAAAACACCTTTAGATAAATATAAACATTAATGTTAGTTTATTTATATATATAAATATATAAATAAATAAAACTTATTTTAAAAGTGACAAAAGGAGAAATATAATTAAAGCAAAGCTAATAGTAAATTCATATCATTCCAGGTTCATAAAATGCTGTGGAAAAATAATTTGAAAGTTATGGATAATAATTTTATCAATCTTAGTGCAAAGGAGAAAACTACTGACATAACTGAGTCCATGAATGACACATGAAACAAAATTATTCATCCACAGGCTACTGTTTCTAACTAGCACCATGCTTACTCGGCTCATTCTCCAAGATACCGCTTGTTCTATTCTCAGTTTTGGGTCCTAAGTCCTCTGGTAAGCTCTAGTTTAGTATTTGGTTTTTAAACTTTACCAGGAAGCAAAATTGAGATTCAGTTAGAAAAACTTTACAGGACTCCATTTCACGGCCTGTGAATCCAATCAACACTCAAAAATTAGGAGGTTGATTAGCTAAGGTATAGATTATTGAGGCCATTTACTTCTGTTCTTTTGATTGCCTCTCTTCTGACTATTCAATTGTCTACCTCTGAATTCCTACTAGATAAGAGTCAAGTGTAGGAAAATCCAAAATAAGCAGTAAACAAGACTATTGAATCATAGAACGTAACAGATCAATACTGTTTCTAACTTGTTAATGTTAGTGCTGGTTAAAAACAACCTTTACCAAAAAAAATATGAAATCTCAAACCAGAAAATAGATTTAAAAAGTTGTTTTCTCTAGGAATACTGAAATTATTTATTGAATGAAAAGATCCTTTTGGCTATGATTGAATTATCAACTGGTTATCAATTTCACTGATCTACCCCTGTTTATCATTACTATGGAAATCTTAAAGTGAGCAATATCTGGTGAACATATTACTATTCATGGCATTAACAGTATCACGACCTTGGAATATTGAAGAAACCCACATAAGATGCAATGGGATTATACATTTCATCCAAACCAAGAGAAAAAATAAACTGCCACTCAAATAAAGTACTAATGCTTCATTCCTCATTTTTTCCTCCAAACATTAGGCTGAGCAAGGGAACACTTGTGGTTTTTCAGTGTTTCACTTTTACCTCTGCAAACCAAGAATTGGTTTCTGTAAACTGGTCAGAGGTACAGTCTTTGGAGAATTACTTTTATAGATCCAATTAAAGTGTATCTGACTAGCATTCTGAAAGTTCAGATTTAACAAATGTTTCCAATGTAGGTGACACTTCTTGAAATTTTAAAAATAACATGAGAAAAGTGAGACTCTCCCTGGAATTGCCACCTAGTAACTAAAGGAAATAAAGGTTATTGTACATTTTTCATCAAAAACCTACTTTTATAGGTTTAAAAAAAGCAGCAAAAATATATTGGTTTAGATAATGATACATCTTAAAATCAAGTATACTTTTATGTTGCATAACATCTGTAATTTTTATATCTGTCATCTAAGCACATCTTTATTATAATGTCTGCTTACAATCAAGAAACATAGGGATATTTGAGACAGGAAGAGAATAAGCAATTTATCTGTGCTAGGTATATTCTTTGTGAGTCCATTAACTTACTCAGCAAATGTTTATTACATGCTGGCTTCAGGTTAGGCTTTATAGATAATTCAGTTTGTACCTAAATGTGTGGATATTACTTCATGAGGGGGGCCAAAAATAACCCCTGAAAAGCCAGACTCCTAAGGTTATTATTTATATATGTTCATATATTTGCAGTGTTTTGAATGACATTTTTTAATCAGTTAAGTTTGTTCACTTTGTTTTTAAAATGCAAATTTATGTACATAGGTTAATTCATTATTATTGCTATGTTTGTCTTATTGTTGCTCCTTTTTCATTGTCACTACCACTATCTCATTTCAAGACTGTGCCATCTCAAAGACAACCAACTGACCCCCAAACTATATTCCCTGTCTTTGGTATCCTACCTTCCCATTTCCCATACATTCTAACTATTTTCAGCCCATACCTGCTCTAGTTCCCAATATCCTGCTGGTCCTTCCAAGATCAGTATCTACTATTCCGGAGACAAAGCTGTCCAAAGCAAGCAATATATTAACAGCCTCATCTGGTGTCTGCTGAGGTAAATGCTACTGGATGAGTTCTGAACACAGGCCTGATCATCATTTGGAACCATCTTAACCCTCTATTCTGTTCACAAAACCCTTGGTTCTTGTTACTTGTGAATCAAACACTACCTTATTCTCACTTTCCCGATTTTTTCCAATACTTCCTTAGTGAGAGTAGAGTTCCATGTGAACATCAGTCCATTTCATGAGGGTACTTCATTTACTTACTGAGCCACATAATGCCTGCAGCCAACACTATATACTAATTAATTACCCAAGTTTTGAACAGAAAGGGTTATACGAAGCATTTAACTCTAATTCTGATAACAAAATAATATTTTGCACAAAATAGATTTGTAGGTGACTCTTGACTGAAATTCAGATTTCCATTTGTCTCTTTTACTTCACATTGGATAGAACTGTTTAATGAATAAACTTGGCAGCTTTCTCTGGACTGTTTTGTAATTAATTAGTTAGGACCAAATACTCTCCTTCTTCCAAACTAAACTCCCCAAAAGGACTGGCAGCCCCAAGATGCCAAAATGCTTGGAAGCTGGTTTTCTAATACTCAACTAAATGGCTAGTGCCTAAGCCCAAATTGTCCATCTCTTGCCATGCAAGGATGTTCTCATTTTTTATCTATTTAAAGAAAACAAAGGTGTTGGAGTCTCTCTTCTGGAATCCAAACCCTTGGAGCACATAGTTGTATTTGCATCCACAGAAGATACTTCTGTAATAAGAATTTAGTCTATGGTGGTTTCTACTAATATGATCATAAGAAACCAGGAAGGTGTGCCGGTCTAAATAAAAGGCCAGTGTTTAGGTGATGAGCAGAATCCCAGAAGTGCAAATCATTGTTCGTTTATTAAATGGTTTGGGTTACATGTTACATGGGCAGGTCCACTAGTTTAAAGAAGACTAGACAATGGGCACCCGGGTGGCTTAGTCATTAGGCGTCTGCCTTCAGCCCAGGTCATGATCCCAGAGTCCTGGTATCAAGCCCCACATTGGGCTCCCTGCTTGGTGGGAAGCCTGCTTCTCCCCCTCGCACTTGTGAACCTCTGCTTGTGTTCTCTTCCTCACTGCATCTCTGTTAAAGAAATAAAATCTTAAAAAAGAAAGACTGGACAAGGAAATTATGTTGTATGCACAAGACCCTGCTTATTATAATGGAGAATTTCACAGTTTTTTAAAGAATGCCCCCTTTTGGGCACACAACTCTTAGTTATTAGTGAGGGAATCACCCTCCTCCCAGTAACATAACTGTCATTTCATACAAATTTCAAACAACAAAGACTCAATTACACACTGCAATCTATTTGAGAGATTCCTACTTTGAGTTAGTTCTCCAAAGGTCAGCCACAAGAGCTTCTAAACAAAGGAGATGCTGAAAAGAAGGATGCAAAGTGCAAAGTGTCTCATGCTTGAGTTACTTGGTAGAGAAGTTGGGGAAAAGGAAATTGGAGGGATATGGGACTTACTGAATTTACCCCCACAACTATCTGTAGTCAAGTTACTGGAACTTCGGGGATTGATGAGCTGAAAAACTTAGTCCATCAAACTGTGAAGACTTAAAAATAGGTTTCCAGAGCTAAATGGTGCCTGGAGAAGTCTGCCTTCCACTCCTTCTACTCCTTCCACTCCTACATGCATAGGAAGGTTTGCCTTCAGACAGTTTTGAATCCCCTATAATAAAAGAGATGCCATAAACTTCCATAGCATCCAGTAACTATGGCAAATAACTTTCCAATTCATTACTTTCCATCTTAGGCAAGCCAAATAGTCCATTTTGCTCTTAAAATCAAGGAATTGCCCCCAATGTCATATAGAAATGTCTTTCAGTCTTGTAAATCTATGGATTTTAGCATTTAATAATCTTTGCAAAATTCCTGAAGTCAGGTCTCTGGGTAGATTTGGGCTTTCCTTCATTGTCTATTCCTTAAATCCACAGGGTGGGCGGGGGGTGGGGTGGGGTGGGAATTGAGCAAGAGATTCACTGAAAAGAAAAGTCATGTTGCCACATAAAATATCTGGGATATACTAAATTATTCATTGTTTATCTAAAATTCAAATTTAATTAGGTGTCCTGTATTTTTATTTGTTAAAATTTGGCAACTCTACTTTATAATAAACTGACCCTAATCTCAATTAGAACTGCAGACTCTTAGCACTGGTAGGGAATTTATTTATTTGTTTGTTTGTTTGTTTTAAGCAATGATTATTTATTCAGCCACAGAAAAGCCTTGCCACATATCCTGTTTCTTTTATTCTTTGTCAAATTCTCTCTTTGCATTTATCTCATCATTTATCCCCCTTATTTTATCGATATTACAATTTCTTCTTTGATAAAAATGCACTAAAAACACATCATTACCACTCTGTTTATTAAATTGTTTTTCCATCAGTCCGTAAACATCTACTTTTTACATTAGGGAATTCAGAATTAATCAAGCTCAAGCTTTTATTATTAAAGTTATAAAATTAACAATAAGACTAAATCACAACCTTTATTTAAGCATTCTAAAATGGAAGTTTTAACCTGAGCTACACTACCAGATTTTTAGTTATTGCAAACTTCTAGCATGTTCCATCTTTCACTGTGCCTATATCTGCTCTGGGGTAACTTTTTCTACTGGTTCTAAATATGCTATGTGGAATTAAGATACTGTCTTTCAACCACTTTCTACTTATTAGAAAACATGGAATTTATTTCTTTAAGCTTACATTTAAATAACAGCACAGTATGTCTGACGTCTTGCTTTTAGTTGTTAACATCATGGTATCTGTACCTCACTAGAATCCTATCCAACCTTTTTCATTGTAGATAAAACTCCCTACTTCTTTTGTTCAGCACCTTTATTAAATTATAACTCATTCTGGGCTTTGCTGGCTATTCTTAATGATACTCTGTGGCTAACTGACCCTTATTGCAGCTTTCCTCTGGGTCCTTTATTAAAAATATGAGTTCAATTAGTGTTCCCTGTCCAGTTACCATGATCCAGTTACCATGTTTTGACTTCTCCATCAAATATTTTATTTCATTAGAGTCAGTATTTTCAAGATCCCATCTGTCTTACGCCAATGTTCTTTTATGAGTCTCAGATCATATATCTTTACGTTTTTCTCCCACTGCCTCCCCCAAATGTTTAATACTTATAAATACAGTACATGTCTTTATTCTCCTAACTTAGGACCTTTCTTTCTATGCTCCCAGTGCTTTCATATCACAACCGTTCTTTCTCATTGGCAAAAAATCAGTCTGATTTAGTGGACTGCATCCTCTACTTTCCAAGAAGTAAAGTCCACAAGGGAAATATTTATTACAGTTTACACCATCCCCTCATTTATTTTTATTTACATTTATTTATTTACTTATTTATGTTCAGTTAGCCACCACATAGTACATCATTAGTTTTTGATGTAGTGTTCAATGATTCATTAGCTGAGAATAACACCAGTGCTCATCATAACATATGCCATCCCATTTTTTTTAAGATTTTATTTATTTATTTGACAGAGAGAAACACAGCTAGAGAGGGAACACAAGCAGGAGGAATGAGAGAGGGAGAAGCAGGCCTCCCCCAGAGCAGGGAACCCAATGTGGGGCTTGATCCCGGGACTCCAGGATCATGACCTGAGCCAAAAGCAGATGCTTAATAACTGAGCCACCCAAGCACCCCAACCATCCCCTCATTTTTAAAAAATACCAGAATGAGACTTCCTAAAGCTATCTTCCCTACTGAATCTTGCCTATATGCTACTTTTAGATCTCTGTTAGGAAAATATCACCAATACAGTCTTCCTAAAAAAGATACAAATCTATGTTAAAGAATGTACTATAGGGTTGTCTAGGTGGCTCAGTCAATCAAGCGTCCAACCCTTGATCCTGGCTAAGGTCTTGATCTCAGGGTAAGTTCAAGCCCTATGTTGGGCTCCACACTGGCATGGAGCCTACTTAAACAAAAGAAAAAAAAAGAAAAATAGGGAATACACTATGGAAATTATGTGCATGAGGACTACATTATATGTTACAAAGTTCTTTCACATCCATTATCTTATTTCATCTGCATTACAGTCCTGCAAGGCAACTATATAAAGAATTTTCCTCTTTTTTCATGGATGAGTATTAAGACTGGTAAATACAAGATTAAAAGGCTAACAAATGAGAGATCTAGAAGTTGAATGCTGATTTTTAAAAATTTCAAATCTAATATTTTAGTATCATTTCAGCATCTCTCTTCTTTTTGCCATTTGGTTCTCTGCTTACAATATCCTCCTTTCCTTGATTTTCTGAGATCATATATATTCCTTTCTGCTTCTATTAGATGTTGCTTTAAAAAGAAAAAAAAAAAACAATAGCTTTCCATGTCTTCATGTAACCTCTAAATACGTGAAGGGATGGGTAAGATACAAGTCCTTTACTAAAATATATTCAATATCCTTATAATTTCATCACTTGGGGTCCAGGTCTTTTTTTCCCCTCTTCCTTTACCTTACTAATTCTTGGCCAACCCCATATGCTCAATCAATATGGACAGGTGTGAATGCATGTACACATGCATGCACATATATGAGAGGCATTGTCTGTGCCTGTAGGTTTGTCTCATAAGAAATGCTTGTTTGGTACAAATTCACCTTATTGTCACTGAGTATTCATCTTACCTTTTCTCTGCTATTGTGTTACATGGATTCATGCTGGCTCTTAATATACTAGCCCTAAATATTCCCTTGAAATTTTTTGCCTTTTAGTCATGCTTATAACAGATAATTATAATCTTAATGCCCCATTTTAATATTTCATGTTCATATAACCAACAAAATCAAATAACAATAATCATGACTTGGGAACAGTAAAATCACAATGCTATGATTGGCTTTCCATATGATGAAAAAACATAAAAGGAATTCTTTTCTATTACTTCATGTGACCATTATTAGTTTTGCTTTTTGTTCTTTTTAATAAAGGTGGACCTAAACTGTGTGGCTTCCCTCCTATCAATATTGAATTAGGATAGCATTTTGCCCAATTATTTTAATAAACATTTGTAAGCCTGACGGTTGTAACAAATACACTCCAAAATATAATATAAGTTAAATGAATTAGAAATTTATTTCTGTTCATAAATGATGAGCCATTTCTTCAAGTAAAATGAAGTTTCAATTCCAGGTCACTGAAAGGGGCAATGGGCATGGAGGCACTTACATGGAAGTTTTATGTCATTTTCAGACCTGTAATTGCCATGTGTCACTTCTGCTCTCATTCTCTTTGTTAGTATTCAGTCATATAGCCAATTCTTACTTGTCAGAAAGCTTAGCAAATGCCTACCAACATGACCAGAAAAATCAGAACATAGATTTTGGTCAGCAATCCGCAATCTCCATAATAACATAATTAGCTGAATCTGAATTTTGAGGTAAATTTAATGATACTTAGTCATGTGATAGACTTTTAAAAAAATAATTATTGGTCTAATTCTTGGTCTGTCACTGGATATCAAACTTGTAGCACTGCAAATTTCAGAACCACACTTCCATTCTGTTTCCCCTAGGTCATTGGAGAAGCAAGCTGCCTTGTGCAAGGTAATATATAAATCTGCTTTCCTTTAGGTGGATCAACCTGGGAAAAGGGATCTGTAATGTATCTTTAAGGGTGTCCTTCCTGGATGTAATCACCTTTCTACAAAAGTTACTATATGTATAGTTGACCTGAGTGCAAACTGCAGAACATTTATAAAACAATATGTTTCCTTTAAAAAAAATGAACTAAGCCTATAAGCTATTCTTATAATAAAAATACCTTAGAAAAGCTTCCTTCTTTAAAGATATGTGTATAGGGGTGCCTGGATGGCTCAGTTGTTAAGCATCTGCCTTTGGCTCAGGTCATGATCCTAGAGTCCCGGGATCAAGCCCCACATTGGGTTCCCTGCTCTGGGGGAGGCCTGCTTCTCCCTCTCTCACTCCTCCTGCTTGTGTTCCCTCTCTAGCTGTGTTTCTCTCTGTCAAATAAATAAATAACATCTTTAAAAAAATAAAATAAAATAAAGATATGTGTATATAAATTAAAAGTTATACCTCATACTAGTGAATGATGATATGTTATGATAAGGCTCTTGGCAATGAATGGTTTCAGAGATTTTTATTGCACGATTCATCACTTTTTGTTTTGGAAAAACACCAAATGAACAAACTACAAATAAACACTTGTAAGATTTGTCAAACCACAAGATCATAACACTTACCTCTTCTCTCTCATGCCTAGAAGTAAAATGAGACTGTGACTGTTAGAATTTTTTGATAAAAATAAAAAATTTGAGTTTATTTCATTGAAAATAAAAACTTGATGATATCAGAAGAAATTAATATGTAGGTTCTCCTTATATTTTCCACCAATGTCAGCCAACCTCAATTCCATCTGACAATAAAGATATATGTATATAATATATACTGAATGCAAGACTAGAATTATATCTGACAAATACAATAGCACATAAAATTGTTATTTATGAACACGTGTTAAAAAAAACCAGTATAGCTTGGTATTCAATGCCCTTAATGATACAGTCAAAACATACCTCATATTCTATGGGGCACCTGGGTGGCTCAGTTGGTTAAGCGACTGCCTTCGGCTCAGGTTATGATCCCAGCGACCCGGGATCGAGTCCCACATCGGGCTCTCTGCTTGGCGGGAAGCCTGTTTCTCCCTCTCTCACTCCTCCTGCTTGTGTTCCCTCTCTGGCTGTGTTTCTCTCTGTCAAATAAATAAAA
>PITA01011874.1:0-64676 GCA_004023965.1 Spilogale gracilis
AAAAAAAAAAAAAAAAAAAAAAAAAAAAAAAGAAGCTGATGTGACAACAGACATAGAGGGAAGGGAGATAATACGATAATGGAGTAGCTGTTAAGCAATGCAGCCAGGAGCCAAGGAATGAAGGTGGCATCTCTAATATGGAAAAGGCAAGAAACAATTCTCCCTACAAACTCCATAAGGAACATAACCTTTGATTTTAGTAACCTATCTAAGAGCCATTTCAGACTTCTGACCTCCAGAACCGAAAAATAACAAATTTATGTCGTAGTAAGTCACTAAGTTTGTGGTGATTTGTTACAGTGGCAACAGCAAACTTATTCTTCCCTCTATGAATAAGACCTCACCACTTTCTAAGAGTATAGTGGATGGAGCATGTTTAAAAATATGTATGTTTACATCTGACTTTTCCAGCCTAACTTCAGACTCAGTTGCTCTCTGGGATCATGACCTGAGCCAAAGGCTTAATGACTAAGCCAACCTGGTGCCCCAAGGTTCAATATGATTCTATTACAATTTTTTGCATTATTTTTTTTTCTTATAGCCCATCAATAAAATAAACTATACATTTTCTCGGTTGCAGATTCTTAGTTTGCATAATGAAAGACTTAAAAAATGTCCTCTAGGGACATTTCCAGGTCTCTAACTGTGATGTGAATTATGAAAAAGTGTTTTCACCATATACAATATTAAAGAAGAAACAAAAATCTGATCCATTCTTTAAATGCATTAAGATAAAAGCATATTTTAGTAATAAATAATATATTTGCATTTTTATATTAATTCAACCACATTTAAAACATGTTTTAAAATTTAATATATAATTTAAAAAGAGTTCTCTGCATAAATTAGAGTCTTCTCATGCACCTCGGGGGGGGGAATTGGATCAAGTAAAAATCAACATTTTATAACATTATTAATACACAAGCATCATTTAAGGCAGACTGCAAAAGTAGGTTGTTTTTAATTACAAAATAACCCAGTGATAGATAAGCATAAAAATGTAGCTTATAAAATTATTTGTGTATAGACACCTTAATCCATAGGTGGGGAAAAGGGCAGTGAGTTATCCTATCATTACTCTTACTTTAAAACATTTATTTCAACTTTGATTCTTCAGTACATATCTATTAGTTAGTATTAGTTAGTACATATCTATTAGTATTAGTTTCCTATAACTATTGCAATAAATTGCCAAAACTTGGGGACTTAAAGCAACACATTTTTCCTCTCTTAAGATTCTGGAGGCCAGAATCAAAAATGAAACTTAAGGAATTAAACTCAAGGAGTCAGCAGGGTTGTTCTCCCTCCAGAGGCTCTAGAGGAGAATTCATTCCTTACCTGGGTTAGCTTCAGTGATTGCTGTCATTCTTATTAAATTCAATCTCTTGTCTTCATGGTCACTTTGCTTTCTTTTCTATTTCAAATCTCCCTCTGGCTACCTCTTGTAAAGACACTTGTGATTGCATTTAGAACCCAGCTGGATAATCCAGGATAATCCCTTTAGCCTTAGCATAACCACATTGGCAAAGTCTTTTTTTTTTCCCCCCATATTAAGTAGCATTCACAGATTCTAGGGATTCAGACTTGGGGAGAAAGTATTTCCAGTATTTCAGCACATATTTACTTTCATAGAAATCACAGTTTATTTTCATTAAATACAACAGTAATTCATAATCTATATAATAGTGACTCTGGATCTCCAGTTACACAAGAGCCTGAGCTTCTTATAAACTGAGAGTGTTGACACTTCAGCATTTTTTTTTTTTTTTTGGTCACTGTATTTTATGTAGTGCACATCCTATATATAAAGTATTTAACTTAATTCTCCCTTGTGGCTTAAGGAATTGTATTAGATCATAAGCATTTAATGGGAAGAAACATAGAATATAGTGATTTAATAGGAGTGAATACATCAGTACGAGGTGTAACGTGACAGCCTATAAATACACTGCATTTATTATTTCATGGATAATGAACCACTCATGCCTCTTTGCAAATAAACAGGTATAATATACAACAAGGCTGTCAGATCAGGAAACTCTTAAGAACACTGCTGTAAATTGCTCAGAAGGTAAACTGTTTTCAGATCCTAACACAGGAAGAAACTGTCAGAGAAGATCACAATAAAGTATGGAAGGAATTAACTAAGAAGTCTGAAGTTTAAAAACATAAACAACAAAAATTTAATTTGGAGATTTCTATCTAGTAGTTTAATAATAATCTGTGTAAATCCTTGTTATAATAAATGTTACAATGAAATTTTAGCAGTTCTTAGTTGAGAGAAAGGTGGTCCATGCATAAAATTACATTTTAATAGAACTGGGGTGGCTCATTCAGAAATATGACATGGAAAGAGACGAGAGAAACACAGAAAGAGGGAAATCAGAGCAGGACTGCACCTCTCTTAGATTTAGTCACTTAAAATAAAACTATTTAGACAGGTGGTAAGTGACTGTAATGTTTACAAATCTAAGATCCCTGAATACACATGGAAGGATAAATGGGGATCTTTTCCATAAGACTTCTCATAGAGGCCTTTCTTTTCTTGACTACTTTATCAAAATCTCTAACTTCATTTCTCAACATTTTAAATTCTCATATTCTAATTATTTTTTTTCAAATTTTTGTAAGAATCACTGTATAACATTCAACCTATTTAACTTAGTTAACTTAATTATTACTGTCTTCCATAATCCAATACTAGCTCCCTAAGGGCTTTGTTACTATTCAAATTATTCAATACCTGCAGTATTCCTACTGCCAGGAACAGTGCTCCCCAATAGCAGAACTAAATCAAATTTTTTAAAGATTTTATTTATTTATTTGAGAAACAGAGACAGACAGATGAAGACAAAGAGTGCACGAGTCAGGGGAAAAGCTTTAGAGAAAGAGGGACAAGTAGATTCTGTGCTGAGCATGCTGCCTGACGTAGGGCTTGGACTCAGGACACTGAGATCATGACCTGAACCAAAGTCAAGAGCTGGATGCGAAACCAACTGAGTCACCCAAGAGCCCCAGAACTATATCAATTTTTTAATGAACAACTTAGGCATTTAATTAATATCTATGATGCAATGAAGCAATGATTTTCTAATTAATTGTTGAAATGTATGTTTTGTGGATAATTTGTATAAATCATTTCCCAGATGGGCTCTTACAATCCAATGTTTTGTGAAACACTGTGAACGTTTGTGAACTTTGTGTTGTGAAAAAAGCAAGGAAGTATGACACCTCTAATTTATTATATAATATTAATGGGCTTTAAAAATGTCCAAACAAATGAAAACTAAATGCATATAAAGTACACAACACAAAAAGCTTGCAAACCTAAGATTAAACAATAGAGAATTAAAATGCATGTAGGTGGAGGCACCAGGGTGACTCAGTCTGATAAGCATCTCCTTTGGCTCAGGTCATGATCCTGGGGTCTTGGGATCAAGTCTCAAATAGGGCTTCCTGATCAGAAGGGAGTCTGCTTGTCCCTCTCCCTCTAACTCATGTTCATACTCTCTCTCTCTCAGATAAAGAAATAAAATCTTTAAAAAAATGCATGTATGTGATTTTTCTATTTAAGAAAATTTCTTCCTATCATATGAGACTTATAAGACTTATAAGACATGAAACCGACATTAGTTTTCTTATTTTTGAACTTCAATAACTTGTACAGTGCATATCATGTAATAGATGTTTAATACATACTTGTAAAAATATTAGGAAACAGCTTTATTGATACATATCTTAATGAAATCATCTTTTCAAATTTTATTTTTATATTTTCCATTGCAAGAGTATAAAATATAATCAATTTTATGTAATGATATTGTATCTTGCAAATTTGCTAAAAGGTTTTCAGTGGGTTCCTAGGTTTTCCTAGCTATCATCTAAAGACATTTTATGTCTTCCTTCTTAATATGGATACTTTTTATTTCTTTTTTTCTAGCATAAATGCCCCACTTAAAATCTCACTAAATGTTAAAAAGAAGAGAAGCAATGGACAACCTTCCTTTGTTCCTGATTTTACAGTTCAAGCATTCAATCGGTACTCCTTAAGTATGAAATTAGTTCTGGGTTTTTCATAGATTCATTTTCACTGTTTATTATGTCCTTTGATGAAGAGAACCTCTAAATTTTGTGATGCACAGCATGGTGACTACATTTAATAATTTGTCCATTTATTTTTGCTGATCAACTCAATGTCATGAAGTTTTTCTCCTATTTTCTTCTAAGAGTTTAATAGTTTCCTGACCAGAGACCAGGCACTTGCTCTATCATCTATCTATCTATATCTATCTATCTATCTATCTATCTATCTATCTATCTATCTATCTATCTATCATCTATCTATCTCTCTCTCTCTCTCTCTCTCTCTCTATATATATATATATATATATATATATATAATTGATTGATTGATTGATTGATGTCTTAAAAGGATGTTTCTCTCAGAGATTATTTTGCTGGGAAAGACTAGCAATTTGTGAGTTTTATTTTCAAACCTATTAAGCCTTGGCTCATTTTTTTTTCCCAAAGTGTTTTTAAAAGCAATTATTTTCATGAATTCAAGTTTTTCTTTCCATATTTTATCATGAGTAGCCAGAAGCCAGTTGGCACAATGCATTTTACTAGAAAATCCCCCAGTCACACCCATGAGCCCAATAAATACTCTTTCTATATCCCACATCACTACAAGTGACAGTGTTGACCCACTTTGCATTACAGCATATGTAACTTTGTTACAGTTCCCAATAACAGCTTCGTCACTGTCATGCACAACCTTTCTAACAATCTCTTTGTGGCCCTTCCATTTTTCTTAATACTCTACTCAAGATTTTTCCAGCATTTACTAACAGTCTCCTTGAGAATCCTCCAGTTTTTATCTGCCATTCCGTCCCAAGAAAATGTCATGTCATTTAGCTTCTTGCTATCACAATACACCTTTGCTGAAAAACAAACTACCCCAAAATCTGGTGCCTTAAAACCACTGAATATTTTAATATAGCTCATGATTTTTCGTGGCTGTAAACTGGGCTCTGCTAGGTGATTCTTCAGTTCCATCACATAGCAGCAGGTGTCACCAGATACTATTCAGCTGGCACCTAGATACACACTGCTCTGGATAACGTGTGATGGCTTCATTTACCTGCTTGGCATCTTAGCATATGTGGAACCTGGAAACTTAGCAGAGGAGCCTGGAAGACTAGACTTAGCTAGACCACTTTTGCTCTCTTCACATAATTTCAGGGACTCTCTACATAGCTTCTTGGCAGCATATTTAGACTTTGTACTTAAAGTTTGAGGCTGCAAGAGACCAAGGCAGAAACTGGTAGCCCCCTCCTTTTTTAAAAGATTTTATTTATTTATTTGACAGAGAGAGATCACAAGCAGGCAGAGAGGCAGGCATAGAGAGAGAGAGAGAAGGAAGCAGGCTCCGTGCTGAGCAGAGAGCCCGACGCGACCCTCGATCCCAGAACCCTGCGATCATGATCTGAGCTGAAGACAGAGGCTTTAACCCACTGAGCCATCCAGGTGCCCAAAACTGGTAGCCCTTGTAAATGCCAGACATAGATTTAGCTTAGTATCACTCACATTACTCCCTATTTGTCAAAGCAACGCTGACCCAGAACAAATTCAGAGACACAATATAGCCACCATCTCACAATGGAAAGCTTATCAAAAAACTTGTGCCCACTTTTAATTCAACATAGTTCCCATATATTGATAGAAGACCTGACATATTCATAAGACCTGACATATTCATACTATAAAACTTCTTGGAGTGCATTTGAGAAAAGTGGAATGGCCTCTAAGAATTCAAAAGTGTTGGTGGGTGCTCCTGTACTCCCCTGCACCTTAAACATAGAGGCAGAGACGTCTGCTGAGAATAGGCAACCTGGACTCAGGAATTTGCTGTGCTTGACACTAAACACCACGCTCTTGCACGTTCATGTGACTGCCCTTCTAGGACAAACTGGCATGAGCTCCATCATGGTGAGACCCACACCCAGAGTCACAGCACAGTCTGCACCACACGGGATCCATAAAGTCTGGAGTTTTGAAACTAATCCAGCTTGCCTGAGATAAACAAAACAAAACAAAACAAAACAAGTTTCCTGCACTGTTGTGTGGGCAGACAGCCCAGAGACAGATAAAGTGAAGGCAGGAATCTGAGGGAGGCCTAGGAGACATGAGAGGATTATTTGCTCTTCTGTGAAGACCTCCTCAACAGTAGGAGGTGCAAACACCACTTTCTGGGGATGAGGGAGAGGGCTGATGCCATTTTCTTTCTGGGCATCAGCAAAGACTGATGTCAGTGAGCAGAAAAGCATCAAGAGTAGAGGTCTGAGCCACTTACACTAAGCCCTGCCCCCTGCACTCTGCAGGTGCTTCTTTATTAGGGCAAGTGTGCCCAGAACCAGAGCAGTAGGGCCCTCCCCCTGACAACCAGGACAAACCTCCAGCACACATCAAGTCTACTGACCATAGACTGCTGCAAAGCTTCTCCTCTCGTGGAAAAATGAGCAGGCCCCTTTTAACAAGCAGACCAGAACACGCATAATCAAAACTCACCACACTCAATGTAAGGTCTAAACACTCCACACTGTAGGCAAGGAGAAACACTGCAGAGGATTAACCTGAGTGAAGGAGCAGCCAAAACAGAGCAGCAGAGTGCACACAGCATATACCAGAAACAGTTCCTGAAGTACCACGCCCTGGATAGTATTCAGCATTTTCTCAATAAAGCCATTACTCTTGGGAACAGGAAACAACAGGATTTCCCTAATACAGAGAAGAAGACAAAGACCTTGACAAAATGTGAAGACGGAGGAATTCATCTCAAAAGAAATAAAAGAAAAGGTCACAGCCAGGGATCTAATTAAAACAGATATAATATGCCTCATCCAGAATTTAAAACATCATAAGGATACTACCTGGACTTGAGAAAAGCAGAGAAGACACCAGGCAGTCCCTTTCTGCAGAGATAAAAGATGTAGAAACTAGTCAGGCTGAAATAAAAAAAAATGTTAAATCTGAGCTATGAAACTGACTGGATGGAATGACCATAAAGATGGAAGAAACAGAGAAACAAATAAGTGATCTAAAAGACAAAATTATGAAAAATCATGAACCTGAAAAGAAGAGCAAAAGAAAAATACTGGATCATGATTACAGACTTAGGGAATTCAGTGACTCCATAAAATGCATGGTTCGCCATATCACAGGATTCACAGGAAAAGAAGAGAGGCAGAAAAGGGGAAGAAGGTTTATTTGAGAAAATTATAGCTGAAAATTTCCCTAATCTGTGGAAAAAAACACATTCAAATCCAGGGACACAGAGAACTCCCATCAAAATCAACAAAAGCAGGCTGATACCAAGACATATTGTAGTAAAACTGCAAAATATAGGGATGGGGGAGAAATTCTAAAGCAGCAAGGAGGAAAAACATCCTTAACACACAAGGGAAGGGGCGCCTGGGTGGCTCAGTTGGTTAAGCAATTGCCTTCAGCTCAGGTCATGGTCCTGGAGTCCTGGGATCGAGCCCCACATCGGGCTCCCTGCTCAGCAGGAGGCCTGCCTCTCCCTCTCTCACTCTCCCTGTTTGTGTTCCCTCTCTAGCTGTGTTTCTCTCTGTCAAATAAATAAAATTAAAAAATAAAAACAAACAAACAAAAAAAAACATACAAGGGAAGACAAATAAGGTTAGCAGATCTCCACAGAAACTTGAAAGGCCAGAAAAAAGTGGTTGATATATTCAATGTGCTGAATGGGAGAAATATGCATCCAAGAATACTCTATCCAGAAAGGGCATTATTCAGAAAAGGAGAGATAAAGAGTTTCCCAAACAAATAAAACTAAAGGAGTTCATGACCTCTAAACCAGAACTGAAAGTAATAATAAAGGGGAATCTTTGAGGGGAAAACAAAAAAACAAAAGTGAAAAAGACTACAAAGGAACAGAAAAATCTTCAGAAACAATGACTTAACAATACAATAGCACTAATAAGTATTTATCAACAATCACTCTCAATGTAAATCTAAATGCTCCAATTAAAGACACAGGTTATCTAGAATGGATTAAAAAAAAAAAAGATCCATCAGTATGCTGCCTACAAGAGATTCTTTTTGACCTAAAGACACCTGCAGATTGAGGGGTGCCTGGGTGGCTCAGTTGGTTAAGCGACTGCCTTCGGCACAGGTCACGATCCCAGAGACCGGGGATTGAGCCCCACATTGGGCTTCCTACTCGGCGGGAAGCCTGCTTATCCTTCTCTCACTCCCCCTGCTTGTGTTCCCTCTCTAGCTGTGTTTCTCTCTGTCAAATAAATAAACAAAAACCAAAAAAAAAAAAAAAGACACCTGCAGATTGAAAGTGAGAGGATGGAGAACAAAGAACAATTTGTCACACTAATGGGTGTCAATAGAAAACCAGAGTAACAATACTCATATCCAACAAAATGAATTTTAAACCAAAAACTGTAACGAGAGGTGAAGAGGGGCACAATATCAATAATAACGGGGTCTATCCAACAAGAAGACTTAACAATTGTAAATATTTATGCCCTCCAACTTTGGAAGACCCAAATATATAAATAAATTAATAACAAAATAAACAAACACAATGCTAATAATACAATAGTAGTAGGAGACTTCAACAGCCCACTTACAGCAATGGACAAATCATCTAAGCAGAAAATCAATAAAGGATAAAGAGTTTTGAATAACATGCTGGACCAGATGGACTAAACAGTTATATTCAGACCATTTCATCCTAAAGCCGTAGAATACACATTCTTTTTGAGTGCACATGGAACATTCTCCAGAATAGATCACATAATTTGTCACAAATCAGACCTCAACAAAGACAAAAGCACTGACATCATATACTGCATATTTCCTGACCACAATACTATGAAACTTGAAGTCAATCATAAGAAAAAAACTTGGAAAGATCACAAACATGGAAGTTAAAGACTATGTTACTAAAGAATGGATGGGCTAACCAGGAAATTAAAAAAGAAATTAAAAAAAATACATGGAAATAAATGAAAATGAAAACAAAATGGTCCCAAACCTTTTAAATGTGCTAAAAGCAGTCATCAGAGGAAAGTATACAGCAACACAGGCCCACCTCAAAAGCTAAGAAAAAATCTCATATACATAACCTAACCTTACATTTAAAGGAGCCAGAAAAAGAAAAACAAATGAAGCATAAAGTCAACAGAAAAATGGAAATAAAAAAGATTAGAGCAGGAAAAAATGACATAGAAACCAACAAACAAAAAAACCCAGAATAGATCAATGAAACTAGGAACTGGTCCTTTAAAACAATTAATAAAATTGGTAAATCTGCAGCCAGACTTGCAAAAAGAAAAGAGAAAGGATTCAATAAATAAAAGCATGAATGAAAGAAAAGAGATCACAACCTCCACCACAGAAATATAAGCAATTATAAGAGAATATTATGAAAAATTATATACTAAAAAAATGGGCAATCTGGAAGAAATTGATAAATACAGACTATCAGAACTGAAAGAGGAAGAAATAGAAAAATTTAACAGACCCATAATCAGCAAAGAAATTGAATCAGTAATCACAACAAATGAAAGAGTCCAGGGCTGGATGGCTTTCCAGGGGAATTCTACCAAACATTTAAGGAAGAGTTAATACTTATTCTTCTAAAACTCTTCCAAAAGAGAGAAATGGAGGGAAAACTTCCAAACTCATTCAATGAGGCCATCATTACCATATTCTAAAACCAGACAAAGATCCCACTAAAATGGATAATTACAGGTCAATATCCCTGATGAATATGAATGCAAAAATTCTCAACAAAATACTAGTAAATCAAACTTAACCATACATTAAAAGAGTCATTCAGAGGCGCGTGGATGGCTCAGTTATTAAGTGTCTGCCTTCGTCTCAGGTCAAGCCCCACATCAGGCTCCCTCCTCAGCAGGAAGTCTGCCTCTCCCTCTCTCAATCCCACTGCTATGTTCCCCCTCTAGCTGTGTTTCTCTCCGTCAAATAAATAAAATCTTTAAAAAAATTAAAAAAAATAAAATGGTTAATTATTTTGAATAAGTGAGATTTATTCCTGGGCTGCAAGGGTGGTTCAGTATTTGCAAATCAATCAATGTGATATACCATATTAATATTTTTTTAAAAAGGATAAGAACCACACGATCCTCTCAATAAATGCAGAAAAATCATTTGGTAGAGTACAGCATCCATTCTTAATAAAAACTCTCAACAAAGTAGGAATAGAGGGAATATACCTCAACATCACAAAGGCCATCTATGAAAAACCCACAGCTAATATAATTCTCAATGAGGAAAAACAGAGTTTTTATTCTATGGTTAGGAACAACACAGGGATGTTCATTCTCACCACTGTTATTTACCATAATACTGGAAGTACTAGCCTCAGCAATCAGACAACAAAAGGAAAAAAAAATCTATCCAAATCAGCAAGGAAGAAGTAAGACTTTCATATTTGCAGATACCATGATACTCTATGCAGAAAACCCAAAGACTCCACCAAAAAGTTGTTAGAATTGATACATGAATTCAGTAAGGTTGGAGGATACAAAATCAACGTACAGAAATCTGTGGCATCTCTATACACCAATAATGAAGCAATCAGAAGAAAAATCAAGGAATATGTTCCATTTACAACTGCACCAAAAACCATAAGATACCTAGGAATAAATATAATCAAAGAGACAAAAGATCTGTACTCAGAAAACTATAGAACACTTAAAAAGAAACTGGAGAAGACACAAAGAAATGGAAAAATGTTCCGTGGTCATGGACTGGAAGAACAAATATTGTTAAAATATCTCCACTACCCAAAACAATCTACACATTTTATGCAGTCCCTATCAAAATACTGCCAGCATTTTTCACACAGCCAGAACAAACAATCCTAAAATTTGAATGGAAATACAGAAGACCCCAAACAGCCAAAGCAATCTTGAAAAAGAAAAGCGAAGCTGCAGGCATCACAATTCCAGACTTCAAGTTATATTACAAAGCTGTAGTAAGAACACAGTAAGGTACTGGCACAAAAACAGATAAATTAATCCATGGAACAGAATAGAAAACCCATAAATGGACCCACAACTATATGGTTAACTATTTTTCAACAAAGCAGGAAATAATATTGAATGGGAAAAGGACAGTCTCTTCAAAAAATGCTGTTGAGAAAACTGAACAGCAACACGTAAAAGAATAAAACTGGACCACTACCTTAACTATACACAAAGCTAAATTTAAAATTGATGGAAGATCTAAATGTGGGACAGGAAACCATCAAAATCTTGGAGAGGAACACACAGACAGCAACCCCTTTGACATTAGCCATAGCAGCTTCTTCTTTTTTTTTTTTTTAAGATTTTTATTTATTTATTTGACAGAGAGAAACACAATCCAGAGAGTGAACACAAGCAGGGGGAGTGAGAGAGGGAGAATCAGGCTTCCTGCCGAGCAGGGAGCCCGATGTGGGGCTCGATCCTGGGTCTCTGGGATCATGACCTGAGCCGAAGGCAGTTGCTTAACCAACTGAGGCACCCAGGCACCCTGTCATAGCAGCTTCTTACTAGACATGTCTCTGGAGACAAAGGAAACAAAAGCAAAAATGAACCATTGGGACTTCATCACAATAAAGATGATTTTTCACAGTGAAGGAAAGAATCAACAAAACTAAAAGACAACCTTATGAATGATACAAGATACTTACAAATGACATATCTGATAAATGGTTAGTATCCAAAATCTGTAAAGAAATTCTCAAACTCTACCCCTCAAAACAAATAATCCAGTTAAAAAATGGGAAGAAGGCATGTATAGACAGTTAGACAGTTTTCCAAAGAAGACATACAGATAACTAACAGACACATGAGACAATGCTTGACATCACTCACCATCAGGAAAGTACAAATCTATACAATGATGAGATACCACCTCACACCTGTCAGAATGGCTAAAATTAACAATAGAGAAAACAACAGATGCTGGGGAGGATATAGAGAAAGGGAGCCCCTCTTACACTGTTGGTGGGTATGCAAACTGGTGCAGTCACTCTGCAAAACAGTAAGGCAGTTTCTTGAAAAGTTAAAAATAGAAGTACCCTACAATCCAGCAATTGCACTACTAGGGATGCACCCAAAGGATACAAAAATACAGATTGGATGGGGCATATGCATCCCAATATATACAGCAGCATTATCAACAATAGCTAAATTATGGAAAGAGACAAAATGTCCATCAAATAATGAATGGATAAACACACACACATACATGGATATTACTCAATCATAAAAAATAATAAACTTTTCCCATTTGCAATGATTTGAATGGAGCTAGAGTGTGTTATGCTAAGTGAAATAAGTTCAGTCAGAGAAAGACAAATACCATATGATTTCAGTCATATGAGATATTTAAGATATAAAATACATGAACATAAGGGAAATAAAGTTAAAAGAGACAGAAAGAGAGAGGGAGGAAGGCAAACCATAAAAGAGACTCTTATTAACTGCAGAGAAAAAATTGAGGGTGACTAGAGGAAAGAGGTAGGAAGAAGGGCTAAATGGTTGATTGGTATTAAGGAGGGCTTAACTGTGATGAGCACTGGGTGTTGTATGTAAGTGATGAATCACTAAATTTTACTCCTGAAACCATATTACACTACATGTTAACTAACTAGAATTTAAATAAAAACTTGAAACATGTAAAATAGAAAATAAATAATTATAGTAAATAGGTAATTCATTGGATTATAGTTTGAAATACATTTATTTAATGCAAAAAAAAGTAGAAAAATTACATGGCACCTAAAAAATCCTATCACCTTTCTTTGACACATGCATCTCTGATATTTGTATTTTTTTTTATTCTATGTAATATAGAGAACGAATACACATAAACTATTTCTGCATACTTTTGTGCTTATGAGTGATAGGAGTGGGACATAAGTTGGATTTTATGAAATTAAATCTATATTCAGTTCTATTAACATCATAAAGTCTGGAAGAAGAACGATAAATAATATAATATTAAAATCTATCATTCTTTATAAACCACCCAAAATACATGGGGTCTAAAGAATATGGTCCATTTTCCAATCCACTACATTAATTAATCTGTGCACATGCAAATGTATGCCTGGAGCAAAGAAGTGGTGTTAAGAAGTAAATCACTTTAGAGAATAGATTGGTTATTATTGAATTTCTGAAGGAAGAATGAGTTGCTGTAATCTCTGAAACACAGAATGATAGGGTCAAGGCAAATGAATCTTAACTACAAAGTGCCTAGGGATTTTCAATAAAAATTATCTCTAATATTAAATTTTTGACTTAGTCTTATCCTGAAACATTAACCCTTCACTTTCTCAAAACTTTTAGTACAATATGGTATAACATATTGACATGTGAACCAGAAAAATTAAAGCATCAATTTGTGGTTCAAGTTGTATTCTTCCTTTGTACATCACACACAGACCTATTAAGCATTCTCAACTTCCTTGTTTAAAAATATCATTACCAGGGCGCCTGGGTGGCTCAGTTGGTTAAGACACTGCCTTCGGTTCAGGTTATGATCCCAGAGACCGGGGATCGAGTCCGACATCGGGCTCCCTGCTCGGCAGGAAGCCTGCTTCTCCCTCTCTCACTCCCCCTGCTTGTGTTCCCTCTCTGGCTGTTTCTCTCCGTCAAATAAATAAAATCTTAAAAAAAAAAAATCATTACCCTAGAGGGTTAGGAAGATGGCAGAAAGCTGGGTGACCCCATTTTGGGGAGTCTCCTGAAGAGAGATCAATTCCTGCAAAAAACACTACAGGAACACTGTGAGCCCCCATGAAATCAGCATGAAATGTAATATTTCACACTTCTGGATCACTACGGAGGACGAAGAACATCGGCAAAGAGGTAGAGTGGAGTGGGAGCAATTGGAGGGATATCCAAAGACAAGGGGCGCGGGGGAGGAAGCCCACAGAGGCAACCCACTGGAAAGTAATACCCCAGTATGAAAGTGCTCTGTGTTCAGGGGAAAAACAGCAGATTATGGTCTGATTCAAAGCAAACAGAAACAAAGTGCCTGAGGGGCAGCTGGGGAAACGGGGATATAGATCTGCGGATTTTCTCTGCCACTTCTCTCCACCCCATGGGCCCCGCACGGACCCTCCGGGGAAGGCGATTTTGCAGACTTGAGCACAATCTGCGGGGCCATGGGACCTCAGCCCCGCCTGCATGGGGGTACACCACTGACTCCCTGGGCACAGACAAGGTTTCATGACCCCAAATCAGTTACGGTTACCGTGGCGTGGGAGCGAAAAGACAAGCGGGGCCTTTGGACAGGAATCAAACCAGCATCTGTGCTTAGCCCGGTTGTGATAGGAGGCCAAGGGAGAAGATACAGGGAGAGGCTGTGAGCACCCCCATCTTCCAGAGGGTTGCTAATTAGGGGCTCTCTCTGGGAAGGAAGTCTGGGTACAGATATCTTGCTCTGACCTGGCTTCCTCAACAGCTGCAAAAAGCCGCAAAAGAACAAACCCTCCAGAAAACTAAAGCCTGACAACCTGGTTACCATGGTCCCCAGTCCCTAGAAAGGGGGCGGAGAGACACAGCCCAGGTAGAAGGGACTGAAAAGCTGCATGGCAGGCCCCGCCCCCAGAAGGCAAGCCAGAAGCACAAGAGGACAGCACCCAAACTGTAAAACCCCAACATCGGGGGGAAAGGCAATATATTAAGCTCCTGGTACTGCCCCAAAAGTGGTATGCTTTATTGATACAGTTTTTCATCTTATTTGCTTTTTTAACTTTTTTCTATTTTTACTTTTAAAGTTTCCACTTTAAACTTAAAATTTCATTCTCACAGCTTTTGTTTTTTTTAATTTTTAACCCACTTTTTATCACTATGTGATACTTAATACAACACTCCATAATAATTTTTTCAAACACATACCTGTGTTTTCTGTTGTGGTTGTTGTTGTTGCTTCTCATTTGTTTGTTTGATTTATCTGTTTTTTCCCTTTCTTCTCTCTTCTTTCCTTTATGTTTTTCTTGTAAATATACTTATAGTTATAAGCTTCAAGGTAATTCTGCATCCCCATTCAGTACTACCCCCATATACAAACCAGTTCTAATCTCCCTATATCTTTAAAAAGTGGACTCCTCTAACAGTAATAACAAGACAAATTCGGGAGGATCTGAAATACTTTCCTTCCCCACAAGGAGTGTCTGCCCTCACCTTTGCACCCTAGTCTGTCAGTATTTCTGTGTAATTGTTTGATTATGTATTATATAAATACTGGTCTTGGGGGTCATTCAGGTTGGGCTTAGCTTTTTGATCTCTCCTTTACTCTTACTGGTCTTTTTATTTACCCTATAGTAGTTTTGTACCATATAAATCCTAACACTGGGCCCTACTCTGGCAGGGTTCTTTTTGTTTGTTTTGTTTTTTGTTTTGTTTTGTTTTGTTTTTCTCACTTCCTTTCTCCCCTTCTCTTTTTCTTTCTTCTTCCTTTCCAGTGGTGAATTCTGATTGCTCCAAACCTTCCAGTGGCCAATTCACCTGGATAGTGGCTGATATATTTAGCTATACACCTCTTCAACCACTCCTTGCCACAATGACTCGGAGGAGGAACATCCAACAGAAGAAGAACCCTGAGACTGCAACCCCGGTCACAGAATTACTGGAAAGGAACATAAACAATATGACAGAAATGGAATTCAGGGCAGCAATCATCCAAGCAATGGCTAATTTGAAATGAACATTAGTCTCAAAATAGAAGCCATAGTAACAGAAGTGAAAGCTGAGGTTAGAAATGCTATTAATGAGATGCAATCTAATTTAAAGATTCTAACAGCTAGAGTAAGTGAAGCTGAAGATCCTATCAGTGATTTAGAAGACAGATGGGTTAAGAAGGAGGAGGAAGAGAAGTCTTGGAGCAAACAGCTAAAATCCCATGAAAACAGAGTAAGGGAAATAAATGATGCCATGAAATGCTCCAATATCAGAATTATTGGAATCCCCAAATGAGTTGAGAGAGAGAGAAGCCTAGAAGATATTGTTAACCAAATCATGGATGAAAATTTCCCTAATCCGGGGAATGAAACTAATGTTCATGTCAGAGAGGACACCCCCCAAGATCAATGAGGCCAGAAAAACCCCCAGGTACATAATTGTGAAATTCGTGAATCATAAAACCAAAAATTTGTCTTACGGGCAGCTAGGGGGAAGCAATCCCTTACCTATATAGGGAGGACCATCAGAATAATGTCAGATCTAGCCATAGAAACCTGGAAAGCCAGAAAGGGCTGGCAAGACATATTCAGGAAATTACATGACAAAAATATGCAACCAAGGATAATGTACCCAGCAAGGTTGACTTTCAGAATCGAAGGAGAAATAAAGAGCTTCCAGGACCGTCAAGGTCTAAAAGATTATGCAGCCACCAAGCCAGCACTACAAGAAATACTAAGAGGGGTTCTATAAAAGAGAAATGAACACAAGAGTGACACAGAACAGAAATCTACAGAGGTAATCTATAGAAACATGAACTTCACAGGCAACATGATGCCAATACAAACGTATCTATCAATAATCACTCTCAATGTGAATGGCCTAAATGCTCCAATAAAAAGGTACAGGGTTGCAGACTGGATAAAATGAAGGGACTCATCATATGCTGTTTACAAGAGACACATTTTGAATCTGAAGACATTTCCAGATTGAAAGTGAGGGGATGGAGGACCATCTTTCATGCCAACTGACTTCAAAAGAAAGCTGGGGTAGCCATTCTCATATCAAACAAATTGGATTTTAATCTAAAGACTGTAGTCAGAGACAAAGAAGGACACTACATCATTCTCAAAGGGTCTATACATCAAGAAGATGTAACAATTGTAAATAGCTATGCAGCCAACATGGGAGCAGCTGACTACATAAGCCAACTGTTAAGCAAAATAAAGAGTCATATTGATACAAATACATTAATTGTAGGAGATCTTAACACACCACTGTCAGCAATGGACAGATCATCTAAACAGAAAATCAACAAAGAATCAAGAGCCTTGAATGACACCTTGGATCAGATGGATCTCACAGATATATTCAGAACATTCTACCCTAAAACAGCAGAATACCCATTCTTCTCCAGAATAGACCACATACTAGGTAACAAATCAGAGCTCACCCAAAACCAGAAGATTGAGATTATTCCCTGCATATTTTCTGACCACAATGCTGTGAAACTGGAACTCAACCACCATAAAAAGTTCAGAAGAAAATCAAACACTTGGATGCTAAAGATGATCCTGCTCAAGAATCTGCGGATCAACCAGGAAATCAAAGAAGAACTGAAACACATTATGGAAACCAATGAGAATGAAGATACATCGATCCAAAACATATGGGGTACAGCAAAGGTAGTCCTAAGGGAGAAATTCATAGCCACCCAAGCCTCACTCAAAAAAACTGAAAAGTCCCGAATACACCAACTCTCATTACACCTTAAAGAACTGGAAAATCAACAGAAAATTAAACCACCCCCCAACACAAGACAGGAAATAATTAGGATTAGAGCAGAGATGAATTAATCAGAAACTAGAGATACAGTAGAACACATCAACGAAACTAGAAGCTGGTTCTTTGAAAGAATCAATAAGATCTATCAACCACTGGCCAAACTCATCCAAAAGAAAAGGGAGAAGACCCAAATTAATAAAATTATGAATGAAAGGGGAGAGATCACAACTAACACCAAAGATATAGAAACAATCATCAGAAATTACTATCAACAGTTATATGCCAATAAGTTTAAAAACCTAGAAGATATGAATACATTCCTAGAAACCTATAAACTACCAAGACTGAAACAGGAAGACATTGACAATCTGAATAGACCTATATCTAGTAACAAGATTGAAGCAGTGATGAAAAACCTCCCCCAAAACAAGAGTCCAGGACCAGATGGATTCCCTGGGAAATTCTACCAAACATTCAAAGAAGAAATTACACCTATTTTCCTGAAGCTCTTTCAAAAAATAGAAACAGAAAGAAAACTTCCAGACTCTTTCTATGAAGCCAACATTACTCTAATCCTCAAACCAGACAAAGACCCCATCGAAATTCAGACCAATATCTCTGAAGAATATGGATGCCAAGATTCTTTTTTTTTTTTAAGATTTTATTTATTTGACAGAGAGAAACACAACCAGAGAGGGAACACAAGCAGGGGGAGTGAGAGAGGGAGAAGCAGGCTTCCCGCCGAGCAGGGAGCCCGATGTGGGACTCGATCCCGGATCTCCGGGATCATGACCTGAGCTGAAGGCAGTCGCTTAACCAACTGAGCCACCCATGTGCCCCAGATGCCAAGATTCTTAACAAGATCCTTGCTAATAGGATCCAACAATACATTAAAAAGATCATCCACCATGACCAGGTGGGTTTTATCCCAGGGATGCAAGGGTGATTCAACACTGGCAAATCAATCAGCATGATAGAACAAATCAATAAAAGAAGAGAGAAGAACCACATACTCTCCATTGGTGCAGAAAAGGCTTTTGACAAAATACAACATCCATTCCTGATTAAAACTCTTCAAAGTATAGGGATAGAGGGAACATTCCTCAACCTCATAAAATCTATCTATGAAAAACCCACAGTGAATATCATTCTCAGCGGCGAAAAACTGACAGCCTTTCCTTTAAGATTAGGAACAAGACAAGGATGCCCACTCTTACCACTACTGTTCAACATAGTGTTAGAAGTCCTAGCAACAGCAATAAGACAACAGAAAGAAATAAAAGGTATTCAACTTGGCAAAGAAGAAGTCAAACTCTCTCTCTTTGCAGATGACATGATACTCTATGTGAAAAACCCAAAAGGCTCTACCCTCAAACTACTAGAACTCATACAACAATTTGGCAATGTGGCAGGATACAAAATCAATGCATAGAAATCAGTTGCATTCTTATATACTAACAATGAAAATATAGAAAGGGAAATCAGAGAATCGATTCCGTTTATTATAGCACAAAAGCCATAAGACACTTAGGAATAAGCCTAACCAAATAAATCAAGGATTTGTACTCGAGGAACTACAGAACACTCATGAAAGAAATTGAAGAAGACACAAAAACATGGAAGAGCATTCCATGCTCTTGGATCGGAAGAATAAACATTGTTAAAATGTCTATACTGCCCAGAGCAATCTATCCTTTCAATGCCATTCTGATCAAAAACCTCCCCAACATTCTTCAAAGCATAGGAACAAACAAGCCTAAAATTTATATGGAACCAACAAAAAGACCCTGAATTGCTAAGGAATTGCTGAAGAAGAAAAACAAAGCTGGGGGCATCTTGTTACCTGACTTTAGGCTTTATTACAAACCTGTGATTACCAAGACAGCATGGTACTGGCACAAAAACAGAAATAGACCAATGGAACAGAGTAGAGAGTCCAGATATGGACCCACAAATCTATGTTCAAATCATCTTCAACAAAGCAGGAAAAATATCCAGTGGAAAAAAGGCAGTCTCTTCAATAAATGGTGCTGGGAAAATTGGACAGGTATGTTTAGAAGAATGAAACTAGATCATTCTCTTACACCACACACAAAGGCAAACTCGAAATGGATGAAAAACCTCAATGTGAGGCAGGCATCCATCAAAATCCTGGAAAATAACATAGGCAGTAACCTCTTTTTTTTTTTTTTTTTTTTAAAGATTTTTATTTATTTGACAGAGAGAAACACAGCCAGAGAGGAAACACAAGCAGGGGCAGTGAGAGAGGGAGAAGCAGGCTTCCCGCCGAGCAGAGAGCACGATGTGGGACTCGATCCCAGGTCTCCGGGAGCATGACCTGAGCCAAAGGCAGTCACTTAACAAACTGAGCCACCCAGGCGCCCCAGCAGTAAACTCTTTGACATCGGCCACAGCAACTTCTCTCAAGACACGTCTCCAAAGGCAAAGGAGACAAAAGTGAAAATGAACTTTTGCGACTTCATCAAAATAAAGAGCTTCTGTAAAGCAAAGCAACAGTCAACAAAGCAAAGAAGCAACCCACAGAATGGGAGAGGATATTGGCAAATGACACTACAGACATAAGGCTGATATCCAAGATCTATAAAGAACTACTCAAACTCAATATCCAAAAAGATGAACACATCAAAAAATGGCAAGAGACATGAAGAGGCACTTCTCCATAGAAGATATACAAATGGCTAACAGACACATGAAAAAATGGTCGTTGTCACTAGCAATCAGGGAAATTCAAATCAAAACCACACTGAGATACCACCTTACACCAGTCAGAATGATCAAAATTAACAAGTCAGGAAACAAGTGTTGGAGAGGATGCGGAGAAAGGGGAACCCTCTGTTGGTGGGAGTGCAAGTTGGTGCAGCCGCTTTGGAAAACAGTGTGGAGATTCCTTAAAAAATTAAAAATAGAGCTACCCTATGACCCCGCAATTGCACTACTGGGCATTTACCCCAAAGATACAGATGTAATGAAAAGAAGGGCCATATGTACCCCAATGTTCATAGCAGCAATGGCCACAATCGCCAAACTGTGGAAAGAGCCAAGGTGCCCTTCAACAGATGAATGGATAAAGAAGATATGGTCTATATATACAATGGAATACTACGCCTCTATCAGAAATGATGAATATCCGACTTTTGTAGCAACATGGACTGGATTGGAAGAGATTATGCTGAGTGAAATAAGCCAAGTAGAAAAAGTCAAGTATCACATGGTTTCACTTACTTGTGGTGCATAAGGGGTAATATAGAGGACAGTAGGAAAAGGAAAGGAAATGGGAAGTAGGGTAATTCAGGGAGAGAAATGAAACATGAGAGACTCTGGACACAGAAACAAACTGAGGTACTTGGTGGGAGGGGGTGGGGGATAGAAGAGCCTGGTGGTGGGTACTGAGGGCATCTATTGCATGGAGCACTGGGTGTGGTATGGGCAATGAATCTTGGAACACTGAAAAAATAAAATAAAAAATATAGATCAAAAAAATCTCATTACTCAATTATTAAAAATTAAAACTTTCTTGCAACTGATTTGTAAAGTAAATATGTAAATTCAGATATAAATTATTAGCTAGTGAACATGACATATGCCGAGAAATTATTTAGGGTTATTGTCATCTATAAAGAAGCAAAGAACAAACCTAATAAAGCTGTCACTTTTTTAAAAGTGAGATTTTCAGATGAGAATGGAAGTGGTGAAAATGACACAATTCATTCCATAAGGTCCAACATTAAACTAAAGTTAACAACATCTCCATATATCCTTTTAAGGGAATGTGCTGTGATTTGTAAGGAGGCTTACATTTGGTGCCTATGATTAAAATTTCATCAACATTTATCTCATTTTACATAATGCAGGAAATTGAAATTTTTAGAAAAGGCTTAGTTATTTGTCACCTTGTGGAGGTTCAGCAAAAGCTTACTGATTAATCCATCTATACAGCAGCCAATAGGTGGCCTCTGATAAATCTGATTATTACTGTATCAAATAAATGGCTCATTTATCAACCTTTGTATACCCTGGCTATCTGTGCACATGTTGGGGAACAATAATCACACAGTGCTTGGAACAAACAAATTGGTCCATTTTCGCTAGTTTTGTAATTAGAAAAAAAAAAGAAGAAGAAAAAAACTGAATAAGACAGATGAAGAGTTCTCAGCTAAAAGGAATTTCATTTTCAAACCCAGTAAGAAAAACCCAGGAAACAGAATCTGTAAAGCTTAATAATACAACCAGTAGAAGAAAAGTATATATTTTAAAATTAAATCGTGCTATCATGCTTTAAATTACTTTCTGCATTTCTATGCAGTTCACATGTTGAATATATTAGAGGCTCAAAAATGCTTACTTTCTTCAAAGACAGACAACCTAAATAAAATGGTTTACATTAGGGGTGTCTGGATGGCTCAGTCAGTTGAGAATCCAACTCTTGGTTTTGGCTTAGGTCATGATCTCAGAGCAGTGTGGTAGAGCCTGACAACAGGCTCTACACTCAAGTTGGAGTCGCATGAGATTCTCTTGCCCTCTCCCTCTGCCCCTCTGCCTACCTTCACTTGTGCTTTCTCTCTCTCTAAAATAAATAAATAAATCTTTAAAAAAAGGTTTTACACTAAATGTGCTATGTTTCAAAAATAAGGATTACTGTATCTTCCACTAGTTGACAACTCTAAATTTGAAAAAATAAGAAAGTATATGTGTGTTTGTGTGTGTATATATATATGCCTATTGTCTATTGTCTATCATCTATCTATTTAGCTCTCTCTATCTACCTATAATGTGGAATGACTATATTAAAAGAAGTGGTATTTTTTGCCTCTCTACTCATACATGTGATAAAGCAGTGTATTGTATAAAATATTTTTGAAAGAACTGTGTTTATTTAGTATTAATGTATCATTTGTAAACAAGCATAAATATTCATACAAAGAATAATTTAATGTTGTTACAATATCCTGAATCTATCAAAAGGTAATGCTCCAAAATTTGAAAGTTAACTTCTATGTTAATTTTGCACAATGAGCACTTGCCCATTGTTTTTCAGAAAAGAGAAAATAAAATACTAAAGAGGTGATAACATGAGACAGTGAGATAACTCAGAGAGTTACATACACAGAGGTGATGAATTCCAAATGACACGGTGAAAAGCACAACATAACTGTAACTCTGCAAACTGAATCTAATAACGCCCGTCCACATCTGCCTTTATTCAGGCAAATCCTTGCATCCAAATTCTTAATGTATACTTCTCAAGAATCAGGATTAATAATATACAAGCATAATTCAAAGTAATCACTTTTTGAAAATGTCTTCTATTAAATCATAAGAAATTGCCTTAACTTTAGAGTGTGCAAACTGCTTACCCATAAGTCTACATTTAACTTTGAAAATCATCCTTTATTTAATCAGTACTATACATCTACTATTTTGGTATAAGCAATATTCTGCACAGGTTAATGTCTCTCTCAGGCTTTTATATGCCTTTAGTATTATATATATATAAATAGGTAATAAAATCATACATATTACATATGTAAATGTTTACATGTAGACACATGCTGAGAATAATAATTAACATAATCTGAGGACCAAATTGCTGAGAATGACTCCATTCTCTGACTCAGGGATATTAGGGTGGACGAAATGAAACTTTTAAGCTGTGGTCTATATATTTTCTTAGGTATTTTCCAAATACTGTATTATTCATGTACTATACATGCAATTGACTAAGTTTTGAAAAATGTTTTTTTAAGATTTATTCATTTATTTCTTTGACAGAGAGAGAGATCACAAGCAGGAAGAGAGGCAGGTAGAGAGAGAGGAGGAAGCAGGCTCCCTGTTGAGAAGAGAGCCCGATGTGGGCCTTGATCCCAAGACCCTGAAATCAGGACCTGAGCTAAAGGAAGAAGCTTTAACCCACTGAGCCACCCAGGCACCCGAAAAATGTTTTTGAATATCTGGTTTTCTCATGTAGAATGCAATATGGAAATAAATATGTGTTGCCATCTTAGTAATGCTTAAATTGACTCTATGACATCATTTTATCTCTTGTGATTCTCTTATTCTACTGTTTTCACTTTTTTTTTTTTGATCCCTTTACACTACTACTATTTTTGTGTATCTAAAATGCGGCATCTGGGGTGTCAAGGTGGCTCAGTAGGTTAGAGTTTGACTTTGGTTCATGTCATGATCGCACAGTCCTGGGATCATTCCCGTATCAGGCTCTGTGCTCAGTGGGGACTCTGCTTCTCTCCCTGGCCCTCCCCTTGCTTCTGTACTCTCTCTCTCTCAAGTAAATAAATAAAATATTTAAAATAAATTAATTTTAAAAAGTGTTCCATTTGCAATCCTAAATTCTAGTAGCCTTCTGCCCTTTGTCCTCAACAGATCATTGTAAAGAGATAGTAAGGATTATTGTTACATTTCTTTCAGAAAGGACTGGTTACTTTTTTTATCTTTAAATCAGTAATCTCACTATAAAAAAATCATAATTTACCAAGTAGCTAGCTTCCTAAAGCTTTCTACAAAATCCTCTTATCATTGTACTTCTTTTTTTAGTTCATTATATTTATAAAATGTATTTTGCAAATTCATCTCAAGTACATGGAACTATTTGCTTAATCACTCTCTAAAGGAATATGTCGAAAAACTGAAGAGTATTTCTCAGGAGGCAAAGATATTTCTAAAGCATTCATAGTTAATGTAACTCATGGAACATATTTATAACTTTTTTAATAGTCACAATTACATCAGTAGTGTTTTCAACATACCATTTCCCTTGTTATTATGGATTTCGAAAATTCAAAGACCTTGAGACATGATTTCCATATGAACTATTTAACTACTTTGAACCTAGACTAAATTAATGCATCTCAAGTTCGAGTCATAGTTTCAATTCTTACTGTAGAGAAATAGATAAAATTTTTGATGGAATAAGAGGAGGGAAAATAAAAGACTCCAAGATAATAATTACCCAAAAAAAAACACATTTATGCATGAGTGTTTTTTTTGTAATTATGTATTTGTGTATGTGTGTACATATTTATGTTTTCATTTTCATTCAAATCATATTAAGTACCAAGAGTCACCAAGAAAAAAATGTGTAAATTGAGTGGTAGTAAGGTGAACAGGAATGTTAATGGCATTTGGGTCATTAAACTCATAAAAGTGGCAATGAGTAATAGAATTATGGGAGGAAATTTAAGCTGGTTGGTGTTGCTCTCTGCAACACTGGTGCAGGGGGAAGGATAACTGGACCAGCCTGTTATCCTCCAGGGGCTGAGCAAGATGAAAAGTGTCCACGGTCCGGCCACCCCCTGAAACCCGGGAAAGAAACCACACCAAGCCGAGAGTTGAGTCAGCCATGAAGGCGCAGCAATCTCAGCTTTATTGTATCAGAGACACAGTTATATAGAGAGGAAAAGAGGGAGTAAAAGAAGTTGCAGGGGCCAATAGGGACTCATTACGTGGCTATCACTAAGGCCTTAGGCAGATTTCAGACCGGACTGCTGGGGGGGCTAAGTTTGGCAGTCTGCAATCGGGCTAAGAGCCTGAGCGCAGGAAGATTCAGCTAGGTCACCTACACAGAAGTACTCCGGGGAGGCCCAAGAGGCCACCCCAGCCGACTTCCACTAATGGCCTCAAACTAGCGGGCGCCAGGAGATCCCAACAGGTTGGTATAGTCACACAAACAAATTCCCCAGGTACCAAGACTGAGCAGTTCTATTAATAAAAAAAAATCTATCAGAAATGTAAGATTAATATTGGAATGAAAAAATATATATCTCAAAATTCAAGGGATGAAAATAATTAGTCAAGCAAAATCCTTTTAATTTGGCGACTACAAATTTTGCAGCTTAAAACTGATCTCTGAGCCTGCCTGGGTGGCTCAGTTGGTTAAGCATCTGCCTGATCTCAGGGTCCTGGGATCAAGCCCCATGTCGGGCTCTCTGCTCATCCAGGAGTTGGCTATTACTCTCACTCTCCCTCTGTACTCACTCTCTCTCTCAAATAAATAAAATCTTAAAAAAAAATGATCTCTAGGATCAAAGAAATGAAGTTTCTCAAAAGAACATGATTCGTGCCATTAAGACATAATGATCTATACAGGGAGTGCTGAAACTTACATTCATGTAAGTCCTAAAATAATATCCTTTGTCATATATTATTTAATGAAATTTAATTTATATGCAAAAAAATTTAAAATATACAATTTGGTGAATTTCACCTAATGCAATCACCTATGAAGCTACCAAAGCAAAAATGGAACATTTATGCCACCCCCATAGCTTTCTTTGGACCCTTTGTAATCAATCCCATCACTGGCTTCAGGCAACCTTTTTGTCACTATCTTCTCAGAGTTCATAAAAATGTCATCATATGTTATGCACTCTTTTATATTTGGCTTCCTTTGTTTGCCATGATAATTTGGAAATTTATACATGTTGCATGTATCAAGAGTCTGTTTCTTTTTATTGCTGGGAATAGTGTTCTATTGTATGGATACACTATATTTTGTTCAATCATTCATTTTTGTTGATCGGGTTGTTTCCAACTTTTAGCTTAAAAGTAAAAGTGAAAGGAATATTCGGGTCATTTTTTGGGGGGGTATGGACATGTTTTATTTTCTTTTTGGGAGGGGAAAAATATACAGGAGTGAAAAATCTCCATCTCTAGGTAAGTGGATGTTTCTGTATATAAGAACACTGTTTTCCAAAGTAGCTATTCAAGTTTTATGCTCCTGCCCAAAGTGCACTCATTTGCCAAAATTTACTACTTGTCAGCTTTTTTCATTTTAAACTTTCTATAAAGTATTTAGTATCTACTTATAGTTTTAATTAGCATTTCCTTTATAATAATGTGAGCATTTTATGTGTTTATTACACAATTTTACATTCTCTTGTTAACTTTTGTTAATTTTTGTTAACTATGTCATTTATTAAATACCACTGTAACTAACTTTTTTAAAGATTTATTTATTTATTTTAGGGGGGAGAGAGAGAGTGTGGTGGGAGGGGCAGAGGGACATGGAAAGAGAAAAACTCTCCAGCAGACTCCCCACTGAGAATGGAGCCCTATGCAGAACTTCATTCTACAATACTAAGGTCATGACCAAAGCTGAAACTAAGAGTCAGTCACTCAACTGACTGAGTCACCCAGGCATCTCAGTAACTAAAATTGTATGCCCATTTCTGGGGAGTTAAAGATTCAAGTCTTTTTCACAGAAAAATTCCAAATAATTTTTTAGACATTCTTCCCTCCAGGAATCTGGGCCTATTTCTCCTTCTTTTAACCATTGGCTGGATTTAGTCACTCTCCTCAAATGAACAGTGTACAGAAAGACGGGTGGAGAATACCCAATAACTATGACAAAAGAAAATGAGGCAAATGCTACCTTAACCTCAAGTGTTTGAGGTTAATGTCCTTTGTGATAACTAGTGTTATGATGTATCCCATAATATGATGCAATGAAAAACTATTTGATCAAATAATTCCACAACTGGATATTTGCCCAAATTAACAAAAACACTAATTCACAGATATATGCACCCTTACATTTTTTGTTGCACTATTTACAATAGCCAATACATGGAAGAAACCAAAGTGTCTATCCATAGATAAATGGATAAAGAAGTTGTGGTTCGCGTACGCATGCACACATGCATGGGAATATTATGCAGCAATGTAAAAGGATGAGACTGTGACATTTGAGAGAACATGGACCTAGAGGACATTATGGTAAGTGAAATAAGTCAGACTGAGAAAGACATAAGCCATATGGTTTCGCTCAGATGTGGAATCTAAAAAAAAAATGAATAAACAAACAAAAAGCAGCATCAGATCTATAAATACAGAGAATAAACTGATAGTTGAGAGAGGGAAGGGAATGGAGGCATTGGAAAAATGGGTGAAGGGGAATGGAAGATACAGGTTTCCAGTTATGGAATGACTAAGTCACAGGAATAAAAGACAGAGCATAAGGAATATAGTCAATAATGTTGTAATACTGATGTATGGTGGCAGATGATAGTTATGCTTGTGGTGAACACAGCATTACATAATAACTTGTTGAGTCACTATGCGGTACAACTGGAACTAATGTAACATTGTGCATCAACTATACTTAAATAAAATAAGGAAAAAGGAAAAAAGGGGGGGAACAAAAATAAAGCACTTCCCTTTTTAGTACTCTTCCTAAAAGCCCAAAGCCACTCTACTCACGAGAAAACATCAGACAAACCTAAATTGAAGGACATTCTAAAAAACCTTATACATTCTATTAGAAGTGGCAAGGGGTCATGAAGAAGAAGGAAAGAGTAAGTGTCACAGACTAAAGGAGACTTAGGAGATCAGGAGTCATGACACCTAAATTTAATATGGTATCCTGGATTGTATCCTAGAATAGAAATAAGGACTTTAGCAGAAAAACTGGTGAAGTACAAATAGAATGTGTACTTGAGGTAATAGTTTAGTACCAACATTCATTTTTTAGTTTTAATAAATATCTCATTGTCATAGAAAATGTTAAAATTAAGGGAAACTGAGGGAAAGAACACAAACTCTGTGCTATCTTTGTAACTCATCTCTAAATGTAAAATTATTTCAATATAAATTATTTTTTTAAAATCTTATACCTATTTTTAATTCTTTGTCTGTTTACTATTTGATTTTAATAGTTCTTTATATTATCTTAGTGTAAGTCTTTTTCAGACAATGTATGTATATCTCAAGACTCAATCTTTTCTTTTTAAAGTTTCAATTTGTTCATTTTCATTATTAAAATATGAGGGGCAAAATTATTTTAAAGAGGTACTTTCTAGTGAATTGTAAATATTTTCATGATGAAACAAAACTCTTTTATAACCTGGGGTGACTGGATGGTACAGCCAGTTAAACATCTGACTCTTGGTCTCAGTTCAGGTTGTAATCTCAGGGTTGTGAGATGGAGCCCCATGTAAGGCCCTGTGCTGAATGTGGAATCTGTTTAAGACCCTGTCCTTCCCGCTCTCTCTCTGCCCCTCCCCCAAACTCTCTACCTCTCTCTAAAATCAAGTAAGTAAATCTTTAAGATTTAAGAACTCCTCTATTACTTTTTTACCCTTTATTATCCCTTCCATACCATAGCTTTCAAAGACCCAGTTTTCCATTTTAAAACTACAAAAACAAGTAATCTTAATCTTTAATCATGTGCTTTCGCCAAAGTTTATCCCATAATAATATATTATATGAAAAAATTCATTAAATACTATATTATTTCCTTCTATCAAACTAGTATCTGAATTAAATCAATCTTTTTCCTGTTTTCAAAGACACTGCTGACTGAAACTGCTTTTGAACTGAGATATAAAAATAACAATTATATGATTTTTAAAACATAAATATATTAGACTTTCAATAATTATAAAATATAAACATACAATGTTATCAAAAAAATCTTAAAATGAGTTAAAAAGTTATAAAAGATTCAGAACTCTTTCCCTCTTTCTTTACAAATGCTGACAGAGTTATTTTCTATAAATATACTGATGAAAATGGAAGTTTTTAATTGAAAATACTTTTATTACTTTCTATATGTAACAAACCACTCAAAAATTTAGATTCTTAAATAACAGCAATGTGTTACTTCCTATAATTCTGTGGGTTAACCAGAAATTTCTGCTTTAGGTGGTATCAGCTAAGGTATAAGGATAGTTAGAAAGCCCAATGTTCTTATTCAATTGTTGATAACTTGGACCTGAGCTGAGACTGTCAACTGGAGTCTTGTTTCTCCTCCACATAAGCCCCGCTATCTGGTTGCTTATGTTTTCTTCCATTAGGCAGCATGCCAAGCAGTAAAGGCAAAACCTGCACATCTCTTAAGGCCTAGCCTTAGAAGTTGTACAGTCTCATGTCCATTATATTCTACCAAGGAGGTAATAATACCAATGCAGGAATTTCATCAAACAGTTGAAAACTGAATTTCTTGATGTGGTAATGAAATTCACATTGGAAAAAACATGAGATCTGAGAAATGCTGTTGTTGTAAATACTGTTGTTGTAGTCCCTGGAATCACAGAATGTCACACAATGTCATGCAATTCTTTCTACGTATGCATACAGAAGGGGTCACGTGAAGACACAGTAAGAAGGAAGCCACCTGCAAGCCGGTAAGCTCTCACAGAAACTAAAGTTCCTGTGTTCCGTCTTGAACTTCTAGCTTCCAAAGGAGCCTCTAGCTTCTCAAGTTCCGTCTTGAACTTCTAGCCTCCAAAGCTGAAAAACTAAATCTGTGTGATTTCAGCCAGCCAGTCTGGTAGTTTGTAATGGCAGTTCTTGCTAAATAATACATACCTTAAGAGAGAATTGACTCTATAAAGCAAAGAGTCAAAATTGTGCTGTTGAAATAACTGCCTAAAAGCCTTTCATAAAATTAAACACACACACACACACACACACACACACACACACACACACACTTTCAAGTCCAGATAAGTGTATACATGCTGGTGGACTCATTATATTATTGGCCTCTTGGAACAAGAGCCCAGGCTTAGTTAGCAGGCATCTCATTAAGTTGCTTTCTCAACTATGAATATATACTCTTCCAGATTTTAAGCTAGTATATTCATATGTATGTTACCGGTCATGAAGATGAACAGCAATGTGATCACTAATTCAAATAATCATTTCTCAAATGTGAATCATTTATAAGGCACTAAGGGGACAATAAACATATGCTGCAAAGTATCACAAACCTTATATAGGATTTATTTATTTTTAATTTTTTAAAGATTTTATGTTTGACAGAGAATGAGAGAGAGAGTGAACACCTGCACAGTGGGGCAGCAGAGGGAGAGAGAAGCAAGCTCCCAGGTGAGCAGGGAGCCCAATGTGGAACTCAATACTCGGACTCTGGTATCATGACCTGAGCCAAAGGCACTTAAAGTACTGAGCTACCCATGCTCCCCATTTCTTTCTTTCTTTATTTACAATTTTATTTCTTTATTTGTCAGAGAGACAGAGAGAGGGAACACACAAGAAGGGGAAGCAGCAGGAATAGGGAGAGGGAGAAGCATATTACCCACTGAGCAGGGAGTCCAATACAGGGCTCAATCCCAGGACTCTGGGATCATGACCTGAGCCAAAGGCAGGCACTTAACAGTTGACTGAGCCACCCAGGCACAACCCCCGCCCCCAAATATAGGAGTTAAAGGCAGGATCAAATATGATAGTAATTCAAGGAAAACTATGAAAAGAATTTGTCTAAAAAGAGCAATTTTGAATACATGTACTATGAATAAAGAGATATTGGTGTTATCTTTGTGCTTTCTAAAAATTATTTTTAGGGGTGCCTGGGTAGTTCAGTCGGTTGAGTGACTAACTCTTGGTTTCAGCTAAGATCATGTTCTCTGAGTCATGAGATCAAGCCCTGCATTGGAATATGAGCTCAGCACGGAGTCTGCCTAAGGTTCTCTCTTTTTTTACGGGTGCCTGGGTGGCTCAACTGTTCAGTGTATGCCTTTGGCTCAAGCCATAATCCCAGCATCCTGGGATCGAGCCCCATATCAAGCTCCTTGCTCAGCAGAGAGCCTGCTTTTCCCTCTACAGATCCTTTGTGCCTGTTCCTTCTCTCACTGTCTCTCTCTGTCATAAATAAATAAAATCTCTCTGTCATAAATAAATAAAATCTTTAAAAAACAAACAAAAAAAAGATTCTCTTTCTCCTTCTGCTTCTGTCCCTCACTGCCAGCTTGTGCTCCCCTCTCACTGAAATAAATAAATCTTTAAAAATTATTTTTAGTTACTGGTTAACACCTATAATGTTACTTTTAAAAACCACTATCAACCCTTGTCTTACTTGAACAGAAACTGCTGTCATCTCTGTGACTGCTAGGTTTATTAGCTCTGGAAATGTGTGTCTATTCTCTAGACAAAATGAAAGAAGTAGTTGATAATTTCTTTAAGTTCTTGTGATGAAAATTAAATGTGGTGCCATTTGTGTTTCCAAACATATTTAATAAATTAGCCTATCAAATTTCCTAAAAGGATGGAATATAATTTTTGTTTTATTCATTTTTAGTGTTATACATTTTTGCTGCCATCGATACATATTTTGTAAATATATTATACATACATAAAATAAATAATTGTAATTATTGAAAGCAATTATGCAATAACTGAATTTATATGTACCTAACAACTTTTCAATTGGCAACAATAATATAAACTAAAAGGATAAAATTGCCTCACTATGACCGAATCTTATTTTCTTAACTTTCATTGTATAGTCACACTATTATATTTGGTTAAAGACGAAAAAAATACCCTAATCACCATTAAACAGTTTCTCAATCATGTTTAGTTGCCATGATTGCATAAGAGTGCATGATTTCTCTTTTGTTAATTGACCAAAGTGTCCTTAAGTAAAAAATACATAATAATATTTCAGAAGAATTTCTACAGGCAAAACATACTCAGGCTCCTAATATCCAAGTTGACTTTCTATATTAATAAAATACATTTGACCTTTACATTAGTAGACTTTACACATTTTACTTCAAAGCAGACATTTTCTTGTTCCGCTAGAGAAGAATGTAAATGAAAAGTGTAAAGATTTGGGGCAAATGTTGATTAAAATTGCACCTTTCTTTCAAGATGGTTTAACTAGAATGATCTTAGGTTTCAGAGGAAAAAAATCAGAGTACTAAAACGATTTCAATGGCCTAATGTACAAATCCTTTCCTTGCAGTAACTTTGAAAATATCAACAGAATAAGAAGGAGAGAAATCTATAAACAATAAAGATTTATTAAACATGCATTAGCTGTTGCCTATTTCACACTCTGCCAGGTACTCAGACTCTAACTGTGAGTAAAGCAGACATGGTATCAAAGAACCAAATATTTCAGAAGCACTTAGCTGTGGGATCTCACCTGCTTTCACAACTAAGGATAAAATCTGAAGGCAAAGTAGAAATTTACAAAGGGAAAGAAAGGAGTAAGAGGGTGTTTCTCAAAGAACAAGGGCAAATGAAAAGTCCCAAAGGCAAAACCAAAAATAACATGCTGGATGGGATTAAACATAACAATAATTCAGAAGGCTCCAGGATATGGTTGGAAGACTAGTGCTAAAGATAAGGCTAGAGAAGCAAGTAGAAGAAAAGTTGTGTAATCACTGTGTTAAATTTTAAGTTTTAGCCTAAGAATAAGAGACAGTCATAGAATATATATATATATTCTATGTGCATATATATGTGTGTATATATATATAGTTCTAATTTAAAATTTAAATTTTAAATGTTCTAATTTAAAATTGTCACTATGACAAGGATAGTTGACAATTATCAGGTTAGAGAAAGAGCAGAAGCAGGAGAAGATGGAGAAGGTGCATACAGAAATTTAGAATTGTGGGGTTTTTTTTCTGATATAGGATGTAATATGAAGAGATCAGACTTAAGAAACTTATAAGTTGTTAGGTCAAAAATGTATGTTAAATTACCGTAAGTGGAATGACAGACTAAGAAAAATCAAGTACATTTCAAGATGTGTGGCTTGGGAATCTGGGTAGATTTCAGATGAAGTAGTTGATCACAATCACTTGTTCCCCTGAAACATAAGCACTTCTCCAAATCTTCCATATTCTAGTGCTTATGTTCTATCCAAGACATTTCTACACTGCTCTTTTATATTTTATTTATACACTTCCATTTGAAGTCAAATAAGAATGGAGACATAGTTTCTTAATTGACAAACATTTGTTGAATTCCCTTTATATATGTGGGAAAAAGTGCATTAGATATTCTCTGTGGTTAAGTATATTGGGGATAGATAGATAGATAGATAGAGAAAGATAGATAGATAGATAGATAGATAGATATGAAATAGATGATAGATAGATGATAGATAGACGATAGATTGATTCTATATATGTGTGTTCCTACCATCAATAAGCCAATAACTCCCTGAAACATGAGGCATATGCAAGAATAACTACAAAACTACTGAGAACAAAGTTATGCAAGTTCATAGAAAGTAAAAAAATGGGGGCGCCTGGGTGGCTTAGTTGGTTAAGTGACTGCTTTTGGCTCAGGTCATGATCCTGGAGACCCGGGATCGAGGCCCACATCGGGCTCCCTGCTCAGCAGGGAGCCTGATTCTCCCTCTCTCAGTCCCTCTGCTTGTGTTCCCTCTCTAGCTATGTTTCTCTCTGTCAAATAAATAAATAAAATCTTAAAAAAAAAAAAAAAGAAAGTAAAAAAATGTTCTAGCTACAAGGTCCATTAAGGATTCCTTCTCCATCAGAGACCAAAGTGGGTCAATCAAAAGCAGGGAAAGGAGAGAGTATGTTTTTACAAAGCATTAAAGCATAGCTGTAGACAAATGGGAAATAGCAGCGGCAGATAGACCAGTCTGATAAATAGCTACAAGGGCAAAAGCTTTAGGCCAGCTCTAAATCTAAGAAAAGAGCAAACATGTTTCTGAAAATACTGACTTCATCTTTCTATCTAAAAAAAATTATTCCCTTACAGAAAGGCAAACACTGCTATATTTTCCTGTCATACCTAGAGTTATTAATCCTTCTCAATCATTTTATATTTAAATATGGATAATATCCATACATGGCTATATATACAAATCTATTTTGAAAATGCAATATAACAATATGTACATTTAGGGATAGCATATGTAAGCAAAAGGAACATAAAATCTTTACTCTCTTAACCTCTCTTAATTTAGTATTTTGGTGAAATTTAAGAGTTCTAACAATTAAATCAGCAAATCAGTAAGTCATCTTTCGATAGAATCATGATTTATCTCTTAAACCTTATCAGTGAGACAACATAAAAAAATTCTGTTGACCTTGATTCTCAACTAATTTCCAATATCATTGCTTATTTTGTAGAAAGAATTCACTGTGGATATGGATTTAAAACAACAACAACAAGAACAAGTTTAGCATAAATAAATCTAAACTATATAGGATAGTTTATATACTTCTTATATATATACTTTTATATACTTCTATGAATTCCCTGTATTTCTTGCAGTACATTTTATGTAACAGGATATATATTCTTATCAGGAATGGAAAAAGCTTAATCTTGATAGATCTAAAGGAATAAATAAGTAATAGCCACAAAAATAATAATTATAATATTATAAACAATAATTATTATTATTTAAATTTATGGACCAAATATTATGCCAATTGCTTTAATATGTGAACAATCATCAAGTTCTAATAATCGCCTTATGAAGAAGGGGTTATTATTATACTATTTAGTAGATGCTGAAACTAAAGCTTATAGAAGCAACCATCTCCTTAAAAACATACAGATTTTAATGGTGGTGATGTGTCTTATCTTTGGAGTTTATCTGCCCTCCATAGCTAAATGCCTAGAGAAAAAAGAAGTCCAACACAGACCTAGTGGGGAAATCCCAAACACATCCCTAGCTCAGAGAATGGTAGCAAATAGCGCTAGCAGTAGTAACAGCCTGACCCCCTGCGTCTTTCCTCTTTAACTGGTCCCTGTAGATGGTCTGATATGCTTACAGTAACAAAAGCAAAGTCTCAGCGCCTGCTTCACAACTGGGGCACTTGCAGGTGGTCTGATTCATAACCAGCAGCAGAGCAGTGAAACATCTTGCTATTCTAGCTTCTGCTCCATAGCCTGAAAGGGGACAGGGAAGTTGAGGGTAAAGAGTGGGAAAAGCGTCCCATATACTAACATCTACAAGAATAACAAAGCTCCATGTCTCCCTAATCTCCCCCATACCCAATTCTTAAGGCAGACCCAGGCCCAGTATCTTCTGTGTCACCTTCTCCTAAAATGAAACAGACTTGAAATTATTGCCAGCGTTCAGAAAGGCAAACTGTCATTGGAACTAAAATCCACAGAAGGCCAACAATTAAACACTAATCCCAAACAGGATAACTGCCTGCTAGTGCAATGCAGCTAGATTAAATTTAGATTTAGATAGAATTGAGTCTCCTATCATAATAACCAAAATGTTCAGGATATAATTAAAAATCATCTGTTCATACAAAGAACTAGGAATAGCATAATTTAAATAAAAAACAATCAAAAGATGTCAACATCAAGATGAATGCGATGTTACGATAGTCTGACAAGAATTTTACACAGCTGTTATTAAAATGTTTCATGAAACAGTATTCAGCCATGAGAAAGAAGGAAATCTTACCATTTGTGAAAACATATATGTACCTTGAGGGCATGTTAAGTTAAATAAGTCAGAGAAAGACAAATACTATATTACTTTCATGTAGCACCTTAAAAAAAGAGAATTCATAATCTCTAATATACACAATGGAATATTATTTACCTATAAAAAGCAGAAAATACCATGTGCAACAACATGAATGTACTTTGAAGGCACAGTCTAAGGGGAACAAGTCAGACAGAGAAAAACAAATAGCATATGACCTTACTTATATGTGGAATCTAAAACAAACAAAACAAAAAGCCTCAAAGATGCAGAAAACAGATTGGAGGTTGCCAGAGGCAAGGGGTGTAGAGTTGGACAAAATGGGTGAAGAGGATCAAAAGTTGCATACTTCCAATTATAAAAAAATAAGTCCTAGGTATATAAAGTATAGCATTATGACTTTAGTTAAAAATACTGTTATGTACCTTTGAAATCAGGTAAGAGAATAGATTTTAAAAGTTCTGATCACAGGTAAAAAAACACTTGTTTTTTTTTTTAAAAAAAGATGTGTGTTACAGAATGTTAACTAGACTCATGGTGAATATTTCACAACATATATGCATATTAAATCATCACGTTATGCACCTGAAATAAATGTTATATGTCAATTATATGCATCCCAACGAAAGAAAACCACAATGAGATATCAGTGCACATCTATCAGAATGACTAAAATAAAATGAAAAATGGTGGTAACAACAACTGTTAATGAGGATGTGAAGAAACTAGATTACTAATATAATGCTGGTGGAAAAGTAAAAAGGGAAAGACAGTCTCGATGCTCCTTTTAAAACTACAAATACCCTTCCCATATGTGTTAATTAGGATTCTGCAAAGACGAACCAATACGATATACTGGCGGGGGTTGATATGGCAGTCTTGAGAGAGAAATTTCTCCATTTTGAGGTAACTCACATCATTAAGGACAATTTCTTTTACTTAAAGTTAACTGAATGCAGATATTAAACCATATTTACATAACACCTTCACAGTAACACTTACTTTTTAAATTAACATATAATGTATTATTGGTTTCAGAGGTACAGGTCTGTGACTCATCAGTTTTATATAATACCTAGTGATCATTATATCACATGCCTTTTTTTTTTTTTTTTTTTAAGATTTTATTTATTTGATAGAGAGAAACACAGCCAGAGAGGGAACACAAGCAGGGGGAGTGAGAGAGGGAGAAGCAGGCTTCCCGCCTAGTGGGGAGCCCGATGTGGGGCTCGATCCCGGGTGTCCGGGATCATGACCTGAGCCGAAGGCAGTGGCTTAACCAACTGAGCCACCCAGGCGCCCCGACATGCCCTCTTTAATGTCCATCACCCAGTTACCCAACCTTTACCCCCCTCCTCTCCAGCACCCTCAGTTTGTTTCCTATGATTAAGAGTCTCTTATAGCTTGTCTCTCTCTCTCTCTCTCTGGTTTCATCTTGTTTCATTTTTTCCTCTCTTCCTATATGATCCTTTGTTTCTTAAATTCCACTTATGAGTGAGATCATATGATAATTGTCTTTCTCTGGTTCACTTATTCCACTTAGTATAATACCCTCCAGTTCCACACATGTCCTCACCTACATTAAGACTTGATTAAACAACTGGGGACTGTAGCTAGCCAAATTGCTACATAAAACTAATCATCATACGATATTACATACCAGCAGTTACATTCTTAGATATATATACCAGAGATATGAAAACTTATTTTCACCCAGTAATTTGTACATAGCAAAAATCTACAAAACTGTCCTTTGATGGATGAATGGTTAAAGAAACAATAGAACATTCATATGAAATACTACTCAGAAAACAGAACTATTAATACAAGCAATGATTCAGATAACCTCAAGGAAAGGACTCTGAGTGAAAAAACCCAAACTCAAAAGGATGCACACTGAATGATGACATTTGTATAACATTCATTAAATAACATAGTTAATAGAAATGGAGACAGATTAGTGGTTTCTAGGGGTTAGGAATTGGACACTGGTGAATGTGAATTAAAGAGGTATTTCAAGGAAGTTTGTGGTAGTGATAGAGTTAATTACCTTGATTGTGGTTATAGTTACATGAGGCTACATATGATAAAATTGAATAAATACACACACACACCTGGTAAGATCTGAATAAGCTTCATGGATTGTACTCATGTCAATTTTTTTTGTCTTTTAAATTTTACTAAAGTTATGGCAGATGTTAGCACTGAAGGAGGTTGGGTGAAAGGTACACAAGACCTCTCTGTATACTTCTTTGTACCTTCCTGTGAATCTATATTTTAAAGTAATAGGTTTTCTTTAAAAGATGAAGATAGACTAACAAGCACAAAATTAACATAAATAGTAAATTTGCAGCCATTCTTCATTAGGTTGTTTCATTAGTGTTGTTCACTTCTATGAGACATAGGTTGTCAAAGTTTGTTGTTTAAAGAAGAAATCTAGCAATCTGATGTAGACATGCAAATATATCCTTTGAAGAAAATCTTGATTCCTAGAAGCTGAGACATTAGAAGCCTTGAACTACAAGTTTTTTCAGAGTAGGTATCAGCTCCAGAAAACTGTTTTGCCAAATGTCTGACTTCTCCCAGGAAAGCCCTTATCCACTGACTGGGGCAGATAAACAGAACACAGCAAGTTTGAGGATTATTCTCCCCAGCACTCCTTGCAGGTTGGCTGATGGTTTGTTAGTTCTAAATCACAGTTCAGTATCTCCCTCTGCCCAATCCTATTTCCTTCTTCTTATCACCAGGATCAATCTATGATAAACGTCTTGCGCTCCCCACCCTAAAAAGAAATAATATTTCACTAAGGTGCACTTGCTCTAACTGTATGTGTTAGAGCAAGTGCACCTTAGTGAAATATTATGCCATTAACTAAAGTCATGTTTTTTTAAAAAAGTTTAATTATTTAGCTAATATTTATTTTGTAATGTTTATATTCATTACGTATTTACATATACTTTTATAATGTGAAATAAAACCTATAAATATTGAATTTGTAAGATGATGATAATATGTGAATGTATACATATCAAGAAGATAAATATACAACTATATAAATAATACTTATTTCTGAGTAGTAAGTTTATGTATTATTTGTATTCTAGTTGGTATATTTTATGGAATTATATTAATCTTCTGTAATAATCATAGACTGTCCTCATAATTAAAAAAATAGATACCATATGATCAAAAACTATGTAAGAATGCCAAAGTAATGAAGAAAGTTAATTTTCACTCAAATTAAAACTTAATTGGAATTCAATCTTCATCTGTGAATCAAGTTTATTTTATTTCTATCCTTTTTTTTTTTAAAGAGTCTCGTTATTTATTTGACAGAGAGAAACACAGTTAGAAAGGGAAGACTAGCAGGAGTAGTGAGAAAGGGAGAAGCAGGCTTCCTGCAGAGCAGGAGCCTGATGTCGGGCTCCATTCTGGGACTCTGGGATCATGACCTAAGCCGAAGGCAGACGCTTAATGACTGAGCCATCGAGGCGCCCTACTTCTATTCTTCCCTTATGTTCAATATTTTACCAGAAAAATTCTTCATAGATGAATTTAATTGTTAAGCATATAGGGCTTGGAACTAACTTGGGTAATGATCATACCTAAAAGTAGAGATTATCTCCATTTTAGGGCTGCAATTTCCCAAACCTGAAATAGAAATTTTATGCAAGTTACTATAAGGATGAATAAATGCTTTACATATCAATTTTAGAAAAATTTAGAAGGTAACTTTTGGGTCAATCATTCTAAACGGTGGATTATCACCTTTATTAATTGCTTGAAATATACTTCAGTGGTAATTACAACACATGATGGCCTTATTTGGATTTGCTAGAAGATTTTAATTATACAACTGATTAAATAACACAATTCTTTTAGTGGATCATTTAGCTTTATACCAATTTCTACCATTTTCATTCCAGATTTTTCTAAATAACACTAAGAAAAGCATATATGTACAAAATGGTAATACAGTTTATTGTTATTTTTCTACGTTTCTACAAACAACTTTTTCTTCATAAAAACCTTCACTCTGTCCTAAAATAGTATTTTGATGCTTGGGAAAGCATATTTAATCTTATTTAACCTGACAAAGAATCCCATTAGTTAATTAATAATATACACATTTGACAAATAAGCATAATAAAGTCTGAACTATTATCATTTTCACATACTGCATAAATAAATAAGCAGTAAAACAAGATGTTTATCTTAGACAAGGATTTCTGAAATTGCTGCCAGTGGACTTTCAGTACGAGAAACTAGTGGGAATGATGATAATAAATGATAATCCTTAACTTCTACCCCTAGTAACTAAGCATTTTGAGGATGAAAATTCAGATATCTTAATTTCCAACAAGTTAACTGGTTCTGAGGGATATAAAAATTTGAGAACCTTTGTCCTAGGTCTTTTGTGTCACCTATTTTTTTTAAATATATAGGTAATACTTTAAATTTGGATATATAATGTAAAAATATGAAAACACAAATCTGTTCTAACATATACCTTTTTTCAAGATACTATTAGCTCATTATTTTTTTTAAATAAATGAATGAATAATATTGCTTAGCTTAGTGGTAACAAATTCCACCCAAATTTGAAAGACTGGTAATACCTACATGAAGTATTAACCTGAAAAAAATAAAGGTTGTATCTAGATAAAGGAAAAAAGTGCTATAACCCCTTACCTTAGACTTCTTTGGCAAAGAATAGATAAATGGCACCATAATTGCCAAGTGTGTGCTAGCCCTGAAACAGGTGTTATCATACATACATCTTGATGTTTAAGCTACCTTGTGGCACTAACTTTATAAATAGTATTGTAGTCGCAAAAATTCTAAATTAGTAACCAGTAAAACTTGGATTCAATTGATACAGTTACCATGGAAACTGGAAATACCATTCCCAAGTCTCAAGTTTTTAAAGTAGGAAAACACACACATGTCTTTAATGAATTTTAATTTTATAAAGAATACATGAATATATGTAAACCTCTTTACATAATAGCTGCATGAGGAGTTCTGCAGACCCTATCGCCAATGAAACAGCAATGAATAGTGAAAACCATAAAAGTATAAACATATACACTAACGAAGCAATTACCTAGTAGTAGTTTAGATGTGTTCCTCAGGGAAAACGTCTCCAGAAATTTTTCCAAAGGAATATAAAATTTGAAGTGTTTCTTCAAGAAAATCTGCTAAATATCAGTAAGAACAGTAAGAGTTTGAGGAACCTGAGCCACAAACCATTCCTTCTCTTCTGCAACCCCACAGTCATGTGCCATAGTACCTCATTTGGAAGGATAAGCAACCAGCATTCTCTTTCTCCCCAGCTCTGTGTTGCAGAGATTAAATACCAAGTGGATGAAGCTGACAATATGAGGGTTCCCTTTTCCCACACAGCCCCCAGTCATCGGTAGAGGCTCTAAATCAGTTAATGAAAGGTAAGAATATGGAAGCCCTAGTCATCCTCACTCTAGCTAATTCACAGGGTTCCTTGCTACGAGGATAAACCAATCCTACTTGGCACATCACCCCATGACAGGACCCTGGTCATAATAAGAGAAGCAGGACACCAACCACGTCTAAAGCTCTGAGCAGTGACTCAGAAATTTTCCCTAAGGGAAGAAGGCCGAAAGATCAGAGTACTCAGAAGCTCTCTCCAAGGGAACTGACATTATTTCTAACAGTGTGTGGGGACTTCAAGCTTAGGACAGTCTTGAAAACACAGGAAATCTGGATATTAAGCAATTAGGAGCAGGCTGGCAACTTCATGAGTTTCAACAAGTGAAAGTGTAGGTTAGCTATTTTACCAGAGAGAACCAGAGAAAGAGACAGCTAAGAAAAGCTCTTTTGTAGTCACAGAAAATCTCAAAGACCTTTCTCAAAACTATGTTCCAAAGGGGCCCAAAGTCAACTGTATCAAACTCTGGAGTAAGTTATTGCCCCAACCACTGATGCAAACAAAAGAGCAACCTGTCAGCAATTAATGGATAACTGTAAAACCTACAGAACCCTCAGCAAAAATATCAGGGAGAGATAGTCAAAGACAACCAGCTAAAACACTGTCATCATGGGATAACTAAGCATGCCCAACTGTGCCCTCTGAGGAGTAACATCACAAACCTCTGATACAGGGAAAATAGACTTCATTAAATAGTACAACTGAGGCACAAAAAAGCAAAACAAACAACAACAGCAAGACCCAAAATGGGGATCAGTCATCAGAGTTACTAAAATATGTCATCTAAAATATCCAGTTTTAAAAGATAATATGAACTTTAAATTTATGCATGTTCTCCTTTCTTTTATTAGTCTTTAACGACAAGCAATTATGTAAAATAAAAAATGCAGTATTGAGCTATTGGTCTTGTACATAGATATTATTTGTATAACAATAATAACAAAAAAGAGGAAAAGGAAAAAACAGCTGTAGAGAAGTAAAAGTTTCATATATCACTGGAATTAAATTAGTATGACTGAGAAGTAAATTATGATAAGAAATATATGATAAGTCCCAGGGCGCCTGGGTGGCTCAGTTGGTTAAGCTACTGCCTTCGGCTCAGGTCATGATCCTGGAGACCCGGGATTAAGTCCCACATCAGGCTCCTTGCTCAGCAGGAGGCCTGCTTCTCCCTCTCTCACCCCCTCTGCTTGTGTTCCCTCTCTGGCTGTATTCTCTCTGTTAAATAAATAAAATCTTTAAAAAAAAAAAAGAAATATATGATAAGTCCCAAAGCAACTACTAAGAAAATAACTAACATATATACGAAAAACATTATTAAAGAAATTGAAGTGTTATACTACAATATACTCACTTAGTCCTCACAAAAGACAGTAAAAGAGGAACAGAGATAGTGGAAAAAAGACATGAAATATATAGAAAGTCAAAAGCAAATGGCAGCATAAATTTAACTATGTAAATAACAAAATTAAATGAAAAGGTTAGGGTTGCCTAGATGGCTCAGTAGGTTAAGCACTGGACTCTTGATTTCAGCTCAGGTCATGAGCTTGGAGTTGTGGAATCAAGCCTCATGTTGGGCTCCACTCTCAGCAAAAGTTTGCTTGAGATTCTCCCTCTCCTTCTGCCCCTCCTACCAGCTCTCTCTAAAATAATAAATAAATCTTTTTTAAGAATATAAAAGGTTAAGAATGCAAGAGGGAAAGATTATCAGAATGGATTTTTTAAAATCCAACTGTATGTCCTATACAAGAGACACATTTTAGATTCAAAGATAAAAATAGATACACTGTAAGGGATAGGAAACTGTGCATTAAACAAAGAGTGGCCATAATAAGCCCAAATAGGAAACTATTATTAGACAAAACAGACTTTACAAAAGAACATTGCTAGTAATAAGAGGAATATTTTATAATGATAGAACTGTCAGTCTTGTCCTATTAATAAATATACATGCATTTAACAACAGAGCCCCAAAATACATGAAGCAAAAATGGACAGAAATAAGTGGAAAACCCACCTCTACTTAATATTTTACTAAAGTTTCTAGCCGAAAAAAAAATGTAGGGAAGAAAAAAAATTAAAGGTATACATATGGAAAAGAAAAAAGTAAGGCACTTTCTTATTGTCTAATAGAAAATTGTATGGAATTCACTAATAAAATTATTAGAAATGGTAAAAGAGTTGATGAGGTTGTGAGATACAAGATCAATATGCAGAAAGTATCTGCATTTCTATACACGAAAAATAAACAATCCAAAAGCAAAATGAAGAAAATTCCATTTATAATATTATCAAAAAGAATGAGATACTTCAAAATGAGTTTAACAAAAGAGGTGTAAATTTGGACACAGAATTTACTGTCCCATACAATAGCTAGTCTATAATTTATTTCATTATTCCCTTGTATTAGACATGCACATCATTTAAATAACTTTATTATAAAATAAGACCACAAGGACTAATGTCATCATTGTACTTTTATCTATGTGATCAATTATTTCAAAGCCATAAGTGTACCTGCTGCCTCTGAAATTATATAAGCTTAGTTAATCTGCATAAAACCAAATTGCCTTCCAAAAAATTACATTTTATACATCTACAGCTCCATATAGATTTTTCACATCAGTTTGTTATATATCTCTCTTAAGATCTCTATGATTGAACTATTTATCAAATTATTTACCTCTATTATTAAAGTTTCCTTATATTTCTTCATTCAGTATGTATTTAATGAGAGTCTATTTTAAGCCTCATAGCATTCTAGTTACTGGGTTGCTTTAGCTTTCTGCTGATAACCTTCATCAAGCTTAGCAATTTTCCTTAAAAACCATGTTTGATAAAAACATGTATTGATAAAAATTAAAACTGTAGTGAAGAAAAAGTCTATAGAGATACATTTTATAGTTTTCCTTTCTGGATCCATTATTACTAATTGTTTCATTTATATTTCTGTACAAAATAATTTTATTAGTGTATCTTTATGGATTAAATTTTCCAACAGCTAACTTCAAAAATTTTGCAACTAGGTTCATAAAAGAGAATGGCTTATATTTTAATGTTTTAGGCTCTTCCTTTCTTGCTATGGCATCATGAGTTGGATAATTGTACATTATTTATAAACATCCCTTACAAACATCTATACAACATGGAAGTTATTTGTTTGTACACTTGGTAGAACACATACAAGGAGACACATAATTTTATTTATTTCTTATAGAAGATATTTGGTTGGGGTACCTGGGTGCCCTAGGCTCAGGTCATGATCCCAGGGTCCTGGGATCAACTCCTATCAAGCTCCGGCTCAGCAGGGGTCTGTTTCTCCCTCTTCCTGTGCCCTTCCCTTTCCCCTGCTTGTGCTCTCTCTCTATCTCTCTCAAATAAGTAACATATTTTAAGATATTTGATTGTATTTTAGTATTTTTTATTTAAATTCTTCTAGTACTTGAAAAACACAGATTGTTCTTTTTCTTCTTAAGTTTGCTATTTTTTTTTGCTAGAGAGTGTCCATTTTTTAAAATGGTTTATATTGTTATTAATTGTGCATGAATTATTCACAATTTTAGACATCTATATCTGAAATTGCCTCCTTTTTTGTATATAATGTGTCTGGTTTCTTTCCTTTTAAATTTCTACCTTCTTGTAGCCATTCTTTAACTTTTACATATATATGTTTGAAATTATTTATGTTCTGATGTATGACAACATGTAATTATTTAATATTTTCTTCATAGATTGGTTCTAAACATTAAAACCACAAAAGTGGTAATTAAGCTATATGATTATATAAATATTTCACAATGTAGATACATTTACTTCTACATTACTGATATTGGGATAGTTTTCCTTCCTTTTTCCTTTTCTTCTTTCTTATCTTATTTTTTAGTTCAGTATAATGACTTTGTAAATTTTGTAGCAAAATTTATACTGAAATTGAATTACTTTTTTCCTGAAATAATTTCTTATAACATACCAAATTTCAACATGACTTTTATTTGGATCCCTGTTTCTCATCCATTTCCTCTGCTTTTATTTAACTTTATTTTTTCCTCGTTTAATGGGTTTATGTTTTCTCACCATGTTAACAACATTATCTCTTTTGTTATTTAATATTTAGCTTCAAATCCATTCTATTCATCTTAAAGACTTATTTCTTGGAACCTTCAACTTCCTTTAGTTGTTTCAAATGATTGCTTTTGGGATCTCGTTTTTAGTAGTTCTCAGGATTTGTTTCCTGCTGCTGCATCATTACTGTTATAATACAGTGTTTTCCACACATTGTCCTAGTCTTTTCTTTAACATTTATTTATAGGAGTTCATACTCCGGGTAACTTTTTCAAAAAGTACATAGAAGGTAAAATTCCTTTATTCCTTCATATCTCATATTTATTCTTTTGTTTCTTCAATTGGTATTTTATCTGAGTTTAGAATTAGAAATTAAATATCTTTTTTGCTAAGATGTTTAAAGCTATAACTCAACTGTTGCCCACGTTTCCAAAGTGATAAGGAGAAGGCAGCAGCTTTCAGTCTTTCTTTTCATTCATCTGAACATAAAATAAAACATATTTATTTTTATTCATGTGTGCACACATATGGGTACATGTATGTGTGTGTTGGCCATCTAAGATCTATATATGATTACATATCAGGGAATGCCTCATTATGTGTATTCTGTATCTGATATATGCTTAGTCAATTTGATTTCCTACTCAAAATTTTGAAACTTGAGAAAATGGCAAAAGTTTAGGGGGAATTTAGACACTTATTAGTGTTATAAATGTAGAGTTTCTCAGTGGTGGCAACAAGTTTCCAAAGACAACAGCCATCATCATACCCCTTGTGAAGGGGTATGTACCTGATCGTCAATCTTACATGACCCTTGCTGTGGTTCTTGTGGTCTAACCTCCCTCAATTATTGCCCATTACTTGAATGTGGTTCTTTAGCATCTTTCCATCAATGTAATCAGCTGCTTTATATCCATTCAAATCTTAACCAATCTACTCACAAAAACATAGGATCCATACTTTGCAACTAAAAAAGAGATAACAGTAGGATACCATTTTTTTCTGCTATTACATATAACTTTTTAAAACTCTTGAGGATCTTTATTTTTTCTTAGTTTTATGACATTTTCTCAGTATATGTCCATGTTTGGCTATTTCTTCCCATTCACTCTGCTCTAAGGATTTGGATGACTTTCAAAAAATATGTTTTTTTTTGTTTGTTTGTTTTTTGTTGTTGTTGTTTAAAGATTTTATTTATTTGACAGAGAGAAACACAGCCAGAGAGGGAACACAAGCAGAGGGAGTGAGAGAGGGAGAAGCAGACTTCCTGCCAAGCAGGGAGCCCGATGTGGGACTTGATCCCTGGTCTCCAGGATCATGACCTGAGCCGAAGGCAGTCGCTTAACCAACTGAGCCACCCAGGCGCCCCAGCACAATTGTTTTTTTTTTTTTTTTTTTTTTAAGTCTTACATTGTAAATTCCATGAGTATTAGAATTATTTAAGAATTATCAGGGGCGCCTGGGTGGCTCAGTTGGTTAAGCGACTGCCTTTGGCTCAGGTCATGATCCCGGAAACCCCGGATCGATTCCCACATCTGGCTCCCTGCTTGACGGGGAGCCTGCTTCTCCCTCTCTCACTCCCTCTGCTTGTGTTCCCTCTCTTGCTGTGTTTCTTTCTGTCAAATAAATAAAATCTTTAAAAAAAAAAAGAATTATCATAATAAATATTTCAGAGTATTTATAAAACAAATGTTGCAGGTATAATCATGCATACAAATACTATCTCTCTCTCTCTCTCTCTCTCTCATTCTCACAGCCATACTCCAAAATGAACATTTAAAAAAATTAAAGAAAGAGGGGTGCCTGGATGGCTCAGCCAGTTAAGCATCTGCCTTTGGCTCAAGTCATGATCTCTGGGTCCTATGATAAACCCCACCTAGGGCTCCTTGCTCGGTAGGGGAGCCTGCTTCTCCCTCTCCTCTCTGTTCCTGCTTTCTCTTACTAGCTCTGTCTCTGTCTCCAATAAATAATAAAATCTTAAAAAAAATCTAGAGAAAAGAAACATTGGCTCACTTTATGTGTAAATCCTAGTCACCAATTGCAAATGTACAGGCATTTATAGATCGCCTTTTGTTTAGAAACCAGTTTATTAGCCCTGTCAACACAGACTAAGGTTTAGAAACTTAAAGTGGATGCTTATCTAGTTTAGGTTAGAGGCCAATTTATAAAAAAGTCATTGTATGTCATTAAAAGTACAGACTTACCGATACCTGATTGATAGAATTAGTCCAGTTACTTGGCTGCTCTCATTTTCAATTTATATATTTGGACGTTAAAGATTTTCTTTTACTTCCAAACTTTCAATGGGTAAGCTTTTCTTTATTATAAATTAATTACACATATAGAGTAAATTCTGCAGAACAATTAAGATAATTGGCACGTTATTCAGATGTTTTAAAAATAAAGATGCAAATATAAACATTATCAAATTATAGCTAAAAAGGAGAACAGAAAAAAACAAATTTTTTTATGAAGTGGAAAATACACTTATTTTCTAAGTAGTTTCTTGGGTATTTTCTAAGCAAAAATAATGTAATCTACTAATAATGTCTAAATTATGAAGAAATTCCAGTGTTAATATATAAGCATTTTAAATAAATTATCTGTCATTTTGTAATAAGTACTTTTCTAGAACAATTATTGTATTTTACTTATGAGAAAACAAAATGCTTTGACATGTTTATTACCAGTATAAGGAACACATTTTTAAAAATAATTGTGTCCAATATCCAAAACCTTAGAAATACTAGAAAATAGTATGCATATATGTGTATCTTTATGTATGTATATGTGTACATGCAAGTAAAATAGTATAGTGTATATATGTGTTTATATATAGTGTAGTGTACATAGTATTTGGTATGTACAAATATTTTAGTATACAGTGTGTGTATATATATATATATATAGTATAGTGTATGTAGATGCATGTATGTATATATAGTGTAGTTGTCTATAGAAGAGTGTATGTATATATATAGATAGATAGATATGTAAGTGTGTGTGTGTGTGTGTGTGTGTGTGTGTGTGTGTGTATCCCATAAGACCATATATACATGTGACAGTCTTATGGGATAAATTACTGTTAGAGCAAAAAGCAAAGGGGATTTTGGTGGTTTTTAGGGTTTCACACTTTTGCAGACTAATGCAGAAGATACTGTGTGAGGAATTCTAACAGTGTCTTTCCAATTGGTATGATATTGTCAAACACAGTGAAAGCACTATAATAAACAGAATCAGACAGAAATTTTATCCAACCAGTAACTGTTAATAAACTCAATTCCTTACAAATTCTTAGTGGGATTATAAAGAACACCACTGACATAAAAATAACAGCACTTTCATTGAGTCAGGTTGCATTATCTGTTACTGTTTATACAGTGCTCAAATCAATGCCATTGTCAGACTGAGTAGCAAAGATTTCCAAATAAATGCAGAATAAATCAAAGTACGTAGTTCTTGCTTAAATCATTATTTTTCTTGAAGAATCTAATTTTCTGGGTCATTCATAAGACAAAGGCCTATCACTCTGAATATTTGAGTATATATAATGATTCTGTAAGAAATAAAATATGGAAACATTTAATTGTGCAAAAGCAAAAACTCCCTTTTGGTAATAAAGCACACTTGTGAGTGTTCATTTGCACCCAAGTTGGCCCTGATTTATCTGGTAGCGTCCTCATTTTTTGTGAGTTGGTGATTACCCCTGAATTTCTAAGGCTTCTCACTGAGCAGTAAATGAAACAATGGGAAACATCTTTCTCTAATTTCTATCTAGGATTGTATACTCTCCTCCTATCTACTGACTTTGTAATAAGCTAAGTTAACTCAGTTCTAATCAAAACAAAATCTTATTGTATGCCAATCTCTGAACCTAGAACATAAGGTGTGGTTCAGTTTGATCCATCTAACCTAACCTAGTTAGGTTAATTGGTATAATTCAATGAGGACTGGAGAAAAAAAAAGTGAGTAATGGTGAGACTCACTGGCTACAGGATGCATGTTTAATTCAAATCACTGAAAACTGCTAGACATTGAATTGTGTGTTTTGAAAGGAAGAGGACCCTTTTGTAAATGTGTTGGGAAATTCAGGGAGTGAGAAGTACAGATGCAACCAACAATCATAGGATTTCTCCCTCTGAGTGGCATATGCTGGTGCAGGGAGAGGAAAAGAGTAAGAGATAAGCATTATAGCCAAACACAAAATAGAATCCTAGAGATAGGCTATATAGTAGGTATATGCTGCTACTCTGAACAATTTAATTAGCACCTATTAGAACCAATATGGAATTTATAAAAAGAGACTTAATCTTTTTCCTGATGAAAGAAACAGCATGTTTTAATATCTAAGGAAAGGATATTGCTCCAATCTTGCACCAGGCCTTGAGTATATTATAGTCTAATGTAGTTCCAATGCCAGGAACAGAATTAATCCTCCATACCTGGATGTAGGCAGCCTGAAGTGACTCCCCCTAAGTACAGAATAAAAACAGTCCATCTCAGTCAATCCTCTACCTAAACTGCTACCTCTAGAAATGCTACTGAACTGGGCAGGGGAATGCCACTAGAGGGAATGTAACTATCCTCGGAACATGATATTCTCATTGGCTTTGTTGAAAAGTATTTATGAAAGTTATCTGAAATTATGAAAAGAAGATACTAGGAAATTAGCCAATGGTACTAGTTTATAGCTTTAGCTTAGAACCGTATAGAGAAAAATTGTATTTCTTAATTTGGGATTTAAAACAAAGCATACACAGTCATAGGAATTACAGTTGTATCTTGCTGGGAGAAATCAGAGTTGTTTTGTTCTTGTTTCCAAATTCGAATATAAGCATATGGAAGGTATGGATACAAAGCAGTCAAAAGGATGGACTATGCCAGTTGCCAAAGCATTTTGCTTAAGTTTCAAACTACCCTTCTGCACTCTGTTTTGTGATACTGGAAAAGGATTAAACATCTCCATTTATGCTTTGGCACCTGGATGCCTCATAGGCTTTAACAAAAGTGAAGCAGAGGGAGTCAGGATGTTTCGAGAAAAAAGAAAGGGATATACTTGCTTGTATTGTTTCCTGTTTCCTTCCTGTTCCTGTTAGTTTCACCACAGCAACATTATCTGATCTAAATGCCTGAGTTTATGTAGTGTTTTCTAACAATCCCAGCACCAGCCTCATCCTATCTCTCTCAGGGATTTCTGGACTATCTGGCTTGCACCCCCAGCCCACAACATATACACAAATATGTCACTAACACCTGTACAAAGTTCTTATTCTGATTTCATTATTACATCAGTAAAGGATCTGTCACAAAACTGGTGTTTAATAAGTTAGTTTAATAAGTCTAATAAGTTAGCCACCACATTCTTATGAATGTTGGGAGAAGACATGAGACTCCTCAGTCAGAAACAAAAGACACTTTAATATCTACAGTAAGAGCAACAGAATATCAGAATTTGCACTACTTTTCTGAGTCCCAATTCCCACATGGAAGTGTGAAAAAGGTGCTGGGTTACAAGAGAGGAACCCCAAATTCTGAGACCTGAACACTCCATAACAAGTAGGAAGAAAACATGCCTAACCTTTATTTCGGAGCAAACATTCTGCCTCTGAATGAGCTGAAAGGAGACTCTATCCCTTATTTGAAAGATATGCAGGAAATGCAGATATAGGCACTGAAATCAAGCAGCAGTAATACGTTTGCTTCTTTTGATTTTATTTTTAGATCATTATAATAAAACACGATTTTTAAAAATTATCTAAAAAAAAACAAAAAAGAAAGATGTACAGGAATACAAAAGACCCTTGGATGATTATCTCCAAACAGTATCCACCCCTCATTTCTACAGAATTCTGGCCTCTTGGCAATGTTTTGCAATATTATACCACTCTATTGGCCACTCTGACTAATCTGATGGGAAAAGAATTGAACCAAATTCAATCATTTTGTCTTATATAGAATTTAACTAAGGTTACTATAAACAGGACTCTGAAGAGGCTAACTTGAAGCCTGTTCACTTGAACTATGCTGTTCCCCAGGCCCAAACAGCTGAACAAATTCCATAAACCCACAGGCCCTAACTTTGAAAATCAAATATCTTTTTCCAAGTTTCTGTACTTAACCTTTCCATTTGGCTTGAAGCATTAAAAAACGTAAAGCAGAATAATTAGCAGTTTCAGGAAGGAGAAAATCTAGGGGAAATCTATCATACAAAAGAACCTTGGCCAATGAGGGAGGACGGCCTAAATGCTTGCTAGGGTTGAGGCTATATCATAGGTCATCTAAGCCAAAGTCAGCGAAAGCTTTCTTATGACAATTTCTAATTAGTAACTCCCATATTTATAGGGAGAATTTCCCACAGGTATGCATAAATAATGGTATGCATAAATAATGGGTCCACAGGTATGCATAAATAATGGGTCCCTTTGGGAAGCTCTCCTAAGTAATCAAGGGTATCTTCTTTGGGGAAATCTTATCAGAGACTACCTAATGTATGGTATATAGATTCCCTTACAAGAAGTCATGTTCTTCTGACTACCACTAGGATATGACTCATGGCTTATTCAGGAGGGAGCCAAATTAATGACTGGTTTCTAATATAAGAAATACAACACCAGGAAATGTGTGGCACTCTGGAAAGAAAGTGCTGTATACAACTGTAGGGGAAGGCCCTACATCATTTGGGGACACAGGTATATAAGGCATCTGTAAGGCTTTTGATACATCTCATTAACCTTAAATTTACAAGTTCCACTAACATAATTTAGCCTTTTTTCTTAGAGGTTCTATCATATTTGTCCTATGACCAAATGGGGAGCATTTGTCCATACCATGGAATGATGAAATAATAGCTATGAAAATGTAAATAGGGACAACATCCAGAAGTATTTATAGGTGTTTGGCCTAGGATGCACAGAAGTTGGAATTTGATATACTTCTTGGTGAGGTTACTGAGAATGGAAATCAAATCTTAGTGATAGCCATGTGACAGGATGAAAAATACAGCAGTCAAAATTTGAGTTATTTAGATTAGTTTGTGAGAGCATCACCAGTGTTCTTTGGCAAGGCTCTAAGAATGGTTCTAAATGACAAAGATCATTAATATACCTCCCTCTGTACTTCCAAGGGTTTAACTTAGCACTGTTTTGCTATCTCTAAACTTGAAAAATAAAACTCTGCGTATATCCCAGTAGCTATGATTTCAACCTTTTTTTTCCCCCTTTCCCACCTGTACTCAGACTTTTCATCTGGAAGAGTCATATGCAAAAGGAACAAGAAAAATTTTTATAAGTAAACTTATAAAGGCATATTATGGCACCAACACTGGTCCACAAGAATCACTGCACAAGGACTAAAAGTAGTAAATTAAAAGAAAGAGTGATTATTATACCTAGAAGCTAAAACTAGGTCAATCTAGCAAGAAGACCTGATTGTATGAACCAAAATTAATGGAATCCCTTGGGACTTCTTTTGGCCAGGCTTGAGCAAGTAACAACCAGGCTAGCCTGGAATCACTAATAGAGGAAAGAATAAAGCGTCATGACTGGAAGTGGTCAAGGTGAAATCCTGAATTTTTAAAATGGTTCTATATAACCTCCTATACCTTTATCCTCATTATTACACAGAAAGAGACAAGACAGGATGATCCTTTTCTGGGATAGCCACATTCAATAACCACATTGTCTTGTGTGATTAAATATGTGATACAGGAGGAGGTTAAAAAGGTGTTCAAGTACTTAATATTGTTAGTTTTCCAGCAGCAGGTAGCAATATGAGAGGTGCAGTCTCAATGAGCACCCTGATTTAATCTGGCCTCATCACTGAATGAACCCTTACCATGGGCATATACAAGAGTGATTCAAATAGTTTGATAGGTATCCACAAATTGTTTCTACAGTTTATGTCCCCAAAGACTTTAATTGCTAGACTTTAGTTTACCATGTGGCAGACTAAACTACTAAGTCATTGGCAAGATCCAACAGTTAGAAAATAGAATGAGGTTCATGAATTGAAGAATTGACCAGAGATCTAAAGACCACCTTGAGTTCTTCCCACTCAGAGAAACTGTTTTTGGTTGTGTATAGCCAGTGACAAATTTGAACAACCACTGAAGTACATTGGAAACCACTGTTTCATCATGAGGGTAACTAAAGACCAAGAACTTCAGTGAGCCAGTGACTTGGCTTCATATGGCAGAACAGGGAACAGAATTTCTCTAAAAGGAAAAGATGCCATTTTTCTTGTAATCTCACAGTGCTGCTAGGGTCAGGCTAGCTGCATTCTTGAATACTGTCACCATTTCTGTTGGCCTCCTTGGAATAGCAGAAATAATTTTAAGTTCATGGTCATTCATCAGTAAGTGTTTAATACATGTTTGCAATGAATTTCTAGTACTTATAGGTCTTTTAAAGCAAAACCCCAAATTCAATTACCACAAAGGAAAGCTTGATGGAGGATAAAAGAGAGTAAATAAAATTTCTATAAATTATAACATAAAAGTCATATAAAGGAACACTATGCATTTCTAATTAATTTTCCTAATATAAAACATTTCTCTTACAAATCTAATGTGAACAGAAAACAGCAAAAGAAAAATGGAAAGAAGAAAAAATGTAGAAGCATCTAATTCACATTTCAAAACATATAAATCTCACTAGAAATAGAATGAGGACCAAATACATATGACAAAAGTCATAAAATGTTGATGGATATTCACTGTTTTCCAGAATGGTAGGAAATGTATAATCAGAAACATTAGTACTATAAGCATAAATTGATTTGACATTCTGGGAGGTCAATTTTGCAATATGAACCAAAATTTTAAGAACAGCAGTATGTATCCATATAGTTCCTCTTTTAGAGATGTATTTCATGTTGAAAAAGTCACGTGAAAAATCATTTTGGCACAAGAATGTTTATCAAAATCTTTAAGAGTATAAAGTTGTAAATAAATATCCATCAACAGGGAATTTATTATATGTACTATAGCAGAGCTTTTGTAAGAAAGAAATAGTGTGTAGTTATTAAAATTGTTAATATAGAACTCTAATACTTGACAAGAGAAAAGGATCACAATATGTAACAAATAAGAATGTGGTAAGAATGGATAGCAGCTTATGAGGAGATAAAGGACATGTCAGTAGGTTACAATAGTATATGAGGCTCAAAGTTCACCAAATAAAAAAGTATTTCATGTTTTTCCATTTTCCCTTATATAGATATATTCAATAGCCTTTTAGAAATAGGAACCTCTGTATATTGTTCAAGCATTTATAAATAGACAACAAATATCTGCACTCAAATTTTATAATTTTAAGTATGTATATATCTATCATTTGCCTATATAACTATGTACCTATGTGTAATAGAAAAATAAATACCTATGGATAATTGAATGGCTTATGTTGTGTTTTTCTCCCCTTAATTATTAATGTTGAACACACAGTTTTATAATCAGAAGGGGAAATAATTTTTAAAAAGGATTTATTTTTATTATTAGAGTTATTCCATTTCAAGATATGTATACTTTAATAATCCTCTAAGCATTGTCTGCATTACCAGATAAAGTAGATTAAAAATGATCATTACATAATGATTTGTATGTGCTCACTTGAATTGATGAATCAAAAATATTTTCAAGGGACAAAGAACAATGGGCACTGCACTATTATAGATGTTATGATTATCCCAAAGGAATGTAAGTTGGTCTTTCTAACACGGAAGGCTCTACAAGTAGGAATTCAAGAGAACTATGCATACTCATATAACTTATACTGAATGGAGAGTTAATTACAAAATTGTGATATAAAAGTCAGCATAATGCAGAACAACCCCAGTTGGCCGCAGTCTCTACAACATCTGCTCATCCTCTATGGAAGAGGACCAGTGCATGTAATATGCAGGCACTGTGTGCCCACTCATGCATGATTTGTGGAATTCTCAACCACCAAGGTCTTGGCAGTGTAGGCATGTCCCCTCTGGAAGAGGAATCACTTCCTTTTAAAAGTAGTATCCCATCCACTACATTCTTCTTTCTCTTTCTTTTTTTTTTTTTTAATTATGTTATGGTAGTCACCATATAGTACATCATTAGTTTTGATGTATTATTCCAAGATTGTTTACGTATAACACCCAGCGCTCCATGCAGTCTGTGCCATCCTTAATACCTGTCATCAGGCTCACCCATCCCCTCACCCACCTCCCCTCTAAAACCCTCAGTTTGTTTCTTGGAGTCTACAGTTGCTCATGGTTCATCTCCCTCTCCAACTACTTTCACAACATGCAGACACAGACAGAGAGTTAAACAAAGTGAGGAGACAGGGGAATATGTCCCAAATGAAAGAACAGGACAAAATCACAACAGGAGACCTAAAAAAACAAATAAGCAATATGCCTGATAGAGAATTTAAAGTAATGGTCACAAAGATACTCACTGGACTTGAGAAAGAGTGGTGTACATCAGTGAGACCATTAACCAAGAGATAAAAAGGAACCAATCAGAGATGAAAAACACAAGAAATGAAGTTAAAAACACACAAGCTGGAATATATAGCAATTAGATGAAGCTGGAGAATGAACCGGTGACACAGAAGACAGAGTAATGTAAAGTAATCGAGCTGAGCAGATGAGAGAAAAAGAATGATACAAAATGAGAACTGATTTATGGAATTCTGTGACTCCCTCATGTGGAATAACATCTGCAATATATGATTCCCAGAAGAGAGAGAGAAAAGGGAAGAAAATTATTGCAGAAATAATAGGTGAAAACTTCCTGAATCTGGAGAAGGAAACAGATTCAAGATCCAGAAGGTACAGAGATTTCCCCAACAAAACCAACCTGAGGAGAACCACATCAAGACTTACATTAATTAAATGGAAAAAAGTAGTGATAAAAAGAGAATTTTAAAAGCAGTTACACACAAGGGAAATACCACAAAGCTAACAGGAAATTTTTCAGCACAAGTTTTTAGACAAAGGAATGCCATGATATACTCAAAGTGCTAAAAGGAAAAAAAAAAAAACTTTAGCCAAGGATACTCTATCAAGAAAGAAATAATTCAGAATAAAAGGAGAGATAAAGTTTCCTAAAGTTATGTGACCATTACTTTAAATAAATAAAAGCTAAAGGAGTTCATGACCACTAAATCAATCCTTCAAGAATGTTAGAGGAACTCCAAGTGGAAAGACCCTTAAATAAGAGTAAGAAAGTAGGAAGTGAATAGCAGTAAAAATAAGTGTTTCTATAAAAATCACTCAAGGGACTCACAAAATAAAAGGATGTAAAGTATAATGCTGCATAGAAAATGGGGGGGGAGTAAAGAATGAGTTCAAACTATGTGATCATCAACTTAATATGGATTGCTATATGCAGAATATGTTATATGCAAAACTAATGGTAACAATAAATCAAACATGAGTAAGAGATATGCAAAAAATAAAGAGGAAGGTATATCACTAAAGAAAGCCAGCAAACTGTGAGATAAGAGAGAAGAGAAGAAGGATAAGAGAAGAAGTACAAAAACAACCAGAAAATAAGTAACAAGTAACAAAATGGTAATAAATACATACCTATCAAAGCTTACTTTCAATGTAAATGGACTAAATGTTCCAAACAAAAGACAAAAGGTGATAGGATGGATTAAAAAACAAGACCCATCTATATATTGCTTACAAGAGACTCATTTCAGATCTAAAGACATTTGCAGATTGAAAGTGATGTCATGGAGAAATATTTATCATGCAAATGGATGTCAAAAGAAATCTGGGTAGCAACACTTATTTTGGACAAAATAGACTTTAAAACAAAGACTGTTTGGGGTGCCTGGGTGGCTCAGTCAATTAAATGTCTGCCTTTGTCTCAGGTCATGATCCGGAGCTCCACATCAGGCTCCCTGCTCAGCGGGAAGCCTGCTTCTCCCTCTCTCACTCACCCTGCTTGCGTTCTCTCTCAAAAGTATTTCTCTCTGTCAAATAAATAAATAAAATCCCATTCTAAAGGAGCAAGGCCACATAGAACATTTTGTTCCAAAATGTGAACAGATCACATTTTAGGTCACAAAACTAGTCTCACCAAATTAAAAAAAAAAATTCTAAGTTATATCATTCATCTTTTCTGACCACAGTGTCATAAAAACTAGAAATCAGAAATAAGAAAAAATATGGAAAGAGCACAAATAGTGGAGTTTAAATAACATATTACTGAACAATAAAATGTCCAATAATAATTTCAAAGAAGAAATCAAAAAATTTCAAGCGGAAAAATGAAAATGAAAACACAGTGGTTCAGAATCTCTTGGGGTGCAACAAAAGCAGTTCTAAGATGAAGTGCTTAGCAATATAGGCCTATCTCAAAAAGCAAGCAAAATATCAAATGAACAACCAAACTTCACACCTAAAGGATTTAGTAAAAGAATAAATGAAACCCAAAACCAGCAAAAGGAAGAAAATAATAATGATTAGAGCAGAAATAAATGATATAGAAACTACAAAATAGAACAGATCAATGAAACCAGTTTCTGTTTCTTTGAAAACATCAACAAAATTGATAAACCTCTACCCAGACTCATTAAAAAGAGAGAGAGAGAAAGAGATAAAAGGAACTCAAACAAAATCAGAAATGAAAGACAAGTAACAAACACAACAGAAATGCAATTATAAGTGAATATTATGAAAAAAATTGTATGCAAAAATTCGGACAACCTAGAAGAAATGTATAAATTCCTAGAAAAATATAACCTACAAAAACTGAAATAGTAAGAAATAGAAAATTTGAACAGACCAATTACCAACAATGAAATTGAATTAGCAATCAAGTTTCCAACAAACAAAAGTCCAGGATCACATGGATTCACAGGGAAATTCTACCAAACATATAAGGAAGAGTTAATACCTATTCAAAATTTTCCAAAAAGTAGAAGACAAAGAAAAACTTCCAAATTCATTCTAGGAGACCCAAATCACCCTGATACCAAAACCAGATAAAGACAACACAAAAAGAGAGAACTATAGGCCAATACCTCTGGTGAACATAAATGCAAAAATCCTCAAGAAAATACTGGCAAACACAATTCGACAATACATTATAAAAAATCATTCACCATGATCAAGTGGGATTTATTCCTGGGTTACAAACGTGGTTCAATATTTGCAAATCAATCAACATTATATACCACATCAGTAAGAGAAAAGATAAGAACGGTATGATTCTCTCAATAGAGGCAGAAAACATATGACAAAGCATGACAGTCTTTCGTGATAAAAACCCTCAACAAAATAGGTATAGAAGGAATATATTTCAATATAATAAAGGCCTTATATGAAAAACTGACAGCGAAAATCATACTGAATGGGGAAAAACTGAGAGCTTTTCCCCGAAGATCAGAAATCAGGCAAGGAAGTCCACTGTCACCACTTTTATTCAACATAATACTGGAGGCCCTAACCCGAGCAATCAGAAAAACAGAAAGAAAAAAAAAAAAAGACACATCAAAATTGGTAAGGGGTAAGTGATACTTTGACTGTTTATAGATGACATGATACTACTATATATAAAAAACTTGAAGAACTCTACACTATATGTAGAAAATCTGAAGAATTCCATCAAAAAAACTACTAGAACTGATAGATGAATTAAGTAAAGTCACAGGATACAAAATTGACATACAGAGAACAATTACATTTCTATATCCTAATAATGAAGCAGCGGAAAGAGAAATGAACAACCACATAATTGCTCCATAAATAGAAGGGATATACATAAGTATATAAGAATAAACTTCATCAAAACTCTAAAAAGTATAAAACACTGATGAAACAAATTGAAGATGACACAAAGAAATGAAAGATAATCCATGCTTATGGACCAGAAGAACAAATATTGTTAAAATGTCTATACTATAAAAAGCAATCTAAAGTTTTAATGCAATCCCTATCAAAATACCAACAGCAATTTTCACAGGACTAGAATAAGCAATTTTAAAATTTTTATGGAGCCACAAAAGACCCCAGATAGCCAAAGAAATCTTGAAAACAAAAACAAGGCTTTTCCAGATTTTCACAATTTAGACTTCAAGTTATATTACAAAGTTGTAGTAATCAAAAACAGTATGGTACTGGCACAAAAATAGACACATAAGTCAATAAAGCAAAGTAGAAAGCCAGAAATAAACATAATTATGTGGTCAATTAATCTTCCACAAAGACAATGAGAATATGCAATGAAAAAAAGTCTCTTCAAGAAATAGTGTTCAGAAAACTGGACAGCAACAAGCAAAGAATGAAACTGGACTACTTTCTTACACCATACACAAAAATAAACTCAAAATGAATTAAGGACCTAAATTTGAGACCTGAAACCATAAAAGTCCTGGAAAAAGAGCATAAGCAGCAATCTCTCTGGCATTGGTTGTAGCAACATCTTTCTAGATGTCTTCTGAGGGAAGAGAAACAAAAGCAAAAATAAACAGCAGAGACTACATCAAAATAAAAAGCTACTGCACACAAAAGAAAACAATCAATAAAACTAAAGACAACCTACTGAATGGGAGAAGATATTTGCAAATATCATTTCTACCAAAGTGCACAAGGGTTCTGTTTCTCCATATCCTCACCAATACTTATTTCTTGAGCTTTTTGTTATAGTCATTCTACTAGGTGTGAGGTGGTATCATTGTAGTTTTGATTTGCATTTCCCTGGTGGTGAATGATGAGCATCTTTTCATCTGTCCTATTTGGAGAAATATCTGTTTATGTCTTCTGCCCATTTTAAATTGGATTACTTGGGGTTTTTTTTCGTGTTGAGTGGTATAATTTCTTTATATATTTTGGATACCAACCCTTTATTGGATATGTCATTTGCAAATATCTTAAACACTGTATGTTAACTACATTGGAATTTAAAAAAAATGCACAATGCAATGTAAGTGCACATTACTTTCTGAACTTGTGATTTCTGAAGTTATTTTAAGTTACTGCTTAAATACTGTTTTCTGATTATCCTTTGACCCATTGACTTCACACTTTGCTTTCAAACTTGTACTTTGCACTGGTAGTTCATCCTCCACACACCCTACCCCTGTCTCTTGCCAAGTTGCTCTGGTTTCCAGAGTTGATTCAGTGTCAGTTCAGACATATAATTTATTAAATATAGTTCACTGGTATAAGTTACCTAATTCTTTTGCCCTGAAAATGTCTTACTGTGTTTTCCTGTCTCCTAGGACTAATTATTTCCCTGCCTTCTAGGTTTGACCCGACCCTTATGTTGAAATGTGGTTTGGTAGAATTCTACAGCAAATGTAGAATTTAAATGGAGGAATAACGAATGAGCTAAGCTTTGATAAATAGGAAGGATTTGGAGAGGGTGATGGATCCTTTAAATTGAATTTTTTCCTTTATTATATACTATCTGTATCATCAAAATTAACAAATATGAAATAATTACTTTTGTATTTCAGAGAACTGCCATACCCTTTCTTCTACGGTGTTATGTGATTCAAATTCACCTCTCTTGATACTGTTTCAAGGCTCAGTTCAGTACTTTTTTTTTTTTAAGATTTTATTTATTTATTTGACACAGAGAGAGAGAGATATCACAAGCAGGCAGAGAGGCAGGCAGAGAGAGAGGAGGAAGCATGCTCCTCACCAAGCAGAGAGCCCGATGTGGGCCTCAATCCCAGGATCCTGAGATCATGACCTGAGGCTTAACTCACTGAGCCACCCAGGCTCCCAAGTTCAGTACTTTTAACAAAGTCAATTTTAATCATTGTGGTTGAAGCCATTCAGCATAACCTAAAGGTTGAAATTGGCACCAAACTGAATTTTCCTTTCAACTTCAAGTGCCACATTATGTGTTCGTATTGCTTTGACGTTGAAAAACACTGTTTTGGGGCACTTGGGTGGCTCAGTTGTTAAGTGTCTGTCTTCAGATCAGGTCATGATCCCAGAGTCTAGGGATGGAGCCCTACATTGGGCTCCCTGCTCCGTAGAAAGCCTGCTTCTCCCTCTCTCACTCTCCCTGCTTGTGCTCCCTCCATAGCTGTGTTTTCTCTCTGTCAAAGAAATAAAATATTTTTAAAAAAGAATGTGTTATTTGTTTTAAGAAAATATGCTTCAGGTGAATGTATCCTGACTGACACCAAATTTTTAACAACAGAAGCCATATCGGAGATTATACTTTCAAAATATTATTATTATTAAAATCTCTAGCTGTGTTTCTCTCTGTCAAATAAATAAATAAAATATTTTTTAAAATGAAAGAAAAACACTGTTACAGGACTATCTATATTTACATGAATGACATTAAATGACAAGTAAGTAACGAAGTAACTCTTCATGATTCTAATAAGATACAGTCATTGTCTTTAGTCAAATAATTATTCTTTATTTAGTCACTTTATTGGTGCTTTTGCAATGTTAAAGGAGCCATATCGTTTAAGCAAAGATAGATATTCAAGTTATTTAATGCAGTTGGGAATGTTAGATTGATTCTTTCAACGGTTATAAAGGAAAAGCAAAAAAGGAGTCAAACTACTAATAAAAATGGCAGAACCATTTGCAAAGCATCTATGGGCAAAGATAAGATAAGCTACAACACAGATATTTAGACACTGGAATCACATTATGATATTTATGGGGACAAAGAACCCATGCCATCAGTATAAAGAGTTCAGGCATATTTTCATTCAAAGCTATTGGAAATGAAGCTAGTGGTGAAGCTGTTACCTAACCTTGTGATTATGGATTAGAATAGTATGTTGTATCAAAATAACAGAGGGTTAAACAGAATCTTCTCAATGATGCTGAATCAGAGGCAAAATTAGGGAAGAACATCTTATCACTGAGTATGCAACATTTTCTTATTGCCCAAGAACAAACATAAGAATTTATAAGGACAAATGCTATCTCACTTAAAATTATTTTTTTAAAAGTTATTTTTTGTTGCTTATTGTACCTTAAAAATAAGTTGATTACTTTTTGTATATTATCTAAATGTCTTTTCATTTAAAACTTCTTGTTTGGCATTTCTAAGATGATGATTCTTTATGCTAAATAATACTGAAAATAAATGAAAACAATCCTAAATCAAGAAAACCAAATGATTTCAACTTATTGTAACTCACTCATTTTGATAACCAAAAATTTTTATTAAGAATGTAGAAAAATATTTTAAAGAACTGTGGAAGAAATTGGTTAGAATATAGATCTTAATTTATTTTAGGTAGAGAGGGAGAGAGAGAGAGCATGCACAAGAAAGGGGGTTCTGTAGAGGGAGAAGCAGGCTCCCTGCCTAGCAGGATGCAGAGCTGGATCCCAGGATCCTGATATCACGACCTGAGCCAAAGGCAGATATTAAACCAACTGAGCCATCCAGATGTCCTGAGTTCTTATAGTTCTTAATTAATACCTAGAGATATACCAACAGATATTTAAAGGGGTTTTTTTTGGTGGGTTTGTGCTGCTTTCATTTTTTTTTTTTCCATTGCAACATCTATTTCCTGTCTTTATGGCAACCATACGTATATTCTATGTGCTTTCTAGGAACCTGACTGCATTCATTGCTCTGGAATGTAGCAACTATATTAGGCCAGTCAACCTATTCCATCATTGTCACAAATATTGGTAGAGGGATGTACAGTTGACTCATGACAAATCAACAAGGGCAAATGAAACAAAGTCCTGAGATTGGTGTCTCTCTCACTGGGTGGATGGAAGTTGCTTGGACCACCATGCAGAGCTTAAAGTGGAAAAAAATCTAATGAAACAGCAATGCATCTGATCATACTGAATAGACCATACATCGCACCATATCTGAAATCATGATTAGTGCTCGGCTTTTTATGGGAGCCAACTGATTATACTTTTGTGTAAACCACTGGATTGAGTTTTCTGAATGTGGAATAAAGAGACTCTTAGTGAGATAGAACAAGATAATTAATACTATCAGTGATATAGCTCTGATTAGATAAAAATCTTATCTAAATTATTTTTTGCTAATAGAGACCTCCATAACTAAACATTTTAAATTAATTTAAGATGAAAGGCATTATGTAAATTAGATAGGTTACACTGATCATAATACCATTTTTTTTTAAAGATTTTATTTATTTGACAGAGAGAGACGCAGATAGAGAGGAAACACAAGCAGGGGGAGTGAGAGAGAGAGAGAAGCAGGTTTCCCACCGAGCAGGGAGCCCGATGTGGGGCTCGATCCTGGGTCTCTGGGATCATGACCTGAGCCGAAGGCAGTTGCTCAACCAACTGAGCCACCCAGGCGCCACCTCATAATACCATTTAAAAAAATTTCATGTACACAGTTTCTATGTCTTGCATATGCTGCTTTTAAAAAGACTTTGTTTATACTACAAAATTATTTTTTTTAAGATTTTATTTATTTATTTGACAGAGAGAGAGATCACAAGTAGGCAGAGAGAGAGAGGAGGAAGAGGGCTCCCTGCTGAGCAGAGAGCCTGACATGGGCCTCGATTCCAGGACCCTGAGATCATGACCTGAGCTGAAGGCAGAGGCTTTAACCCACTGAGCCACCCAGGCGCCCTATACTATGAAATTCTTAAATATATTGTGATTGTGACCTCCTTTTTTCTTATTTTTTTGATTGTTACCTCCTTAAACAGCAAAAGGCATTTATTCTTCAAAGAATCCTAAAGTCCAAAACATTAGCTTCAAATTCTGTAGCTACTTTTTATGCATTAAACATTCTAAAAGTCAGTAGTCACACATGAGTTTCATGAGTACCAAAAATATTTTAGTTCTGAGTTTTAGAAAAATAGTCAGACATCAGTATAGGTAAAGGACACTGTCTATAAAGTTTCATAAAGCATGCTATTAAAATCTTAGAAAATGCGATATGAGCAAAGTTCAGAGAGTAAATTCACGAGAAGGGAGAGGTTGGCAAGAGAAGAATAAGATATGTTAAAATCTGAGTGGGGTAAATTGAAAATCAATGTAATTATTTAACAACCATTGTTTTAAGTCTTAGGTGACATATCACTTTCTTAGAGAAGTGCTTGAAGGAGTATGAGCTGCAACACAGCACAGTTAAATAAACCTGTATCCAAATTTTTGGTCTACTATTTACTTAGTAATTGACAAAAAACTTAAGCCCTCTTATTCACATTAACAATGGGTATAAGAATGCCTACTTCATTACCTCACAAAGTATCTAACTTTTGTTTGCATATCAATTATAGATCTAAAAGTGAGTATCACTATCATGATGATTAATATTATTGTATAGCAAATTGTCTCAATAGAAATTCCTGTGGATCATTTTGAAAGTCCTATAACTCTTCTAGTAGAAAACAGTCTACTAAATAAAGGTTACACATCTTTGTGGGGCACATCTTTAGTTCAGATTGTGTTTTTTTTTTTTTGTTTTTTTTTTTTTGTTTTTTTT